>JBAHVQ010000408.1:307802-323763 GCA_036872915.1 Nanipora kamurai | reverse complement strand
CTGCCATACGAAACAGATCTGTAGTGATTAAAAATTCGATGAAGTAACTCGTGTTTTCACTTTGTTGTGTATATATACACACACATATATATATATATATATATATATATATATATATGTGTGTGTGTGCATATATATTCATTACTGGCTATACAAACACATATATACATATATTACATAATTAAACACGTGATTCTATAGCAAACCGCATATTTGTTTATTTAACGAGAATAGAATCTTATAACATGAATGTCTGTATTTCTTCAAACCATTTAGCTTCACTTCCAAACTCAGTTATTGTCTGCCCAGGTAAAAGAAGGACGATCGTTTGCCCTTTTGATTCTACAATTAACGTTACCAGCGCAAGTTATGGACACAACGATTTCGGCAGGTGTGGTGGAAGTATTTCTTTCCCTTCTTGTCAAGTCAATGGCGTTTATCCAGTTGTTCAGTCAGCATGTCAAGGACAACAATCGTGCTTACTTCAATCTGACGGACAAGGATTTGAAGGACAATGTCCGGGCTCAAACAATTATTTAAAAGTTGGATATTCGTGTGAACACCGACAACCATCAACACCATTTTCTCCTCTTCCACCACGTCCACCAACTCTACCACCACCACCTCCAACTCTACCACCACCACCTCCACCACCTGCACCACCACCGCCAAGTAAGTTATTGTGAATAAAATTGTCTTTCGTCGTATAAGTACCAATTATTACAATAATTTATCAGATTAGAATTTGTTAAGCAAGTCTGAGTTGATACTGGTTTATATATACCGTTTTATATTTGACTTAAGAAACAAGTGACTTGTCGCCAATCCCATTTCGAGTTGCAGAAGTTGAATTAACATGAGAGAAGCCAGTAAAACGTGAGCCTAGTATTTTTGTAGCTTCAGTGTCATTATTTCTCAAGTAAATCTATAATTTGGCATTGACTTGATTTTAAAATCAAGGTGCAACTGCTAGATTCTCTTCAGTCATGTATGGTGCAGTAAGCAACAAATTGGAACCTTTTATGCGAGAGCCTTAACCTGTTATTAAGGTGTCTAGGAAGAGAAAATTGAATTGGACTTATTTGGAAAAAATAGTCTTAAAATTATAAGGGAACCCTTTGTACGCTTTTTTTAGTATCTTATTTTGCTCCTGAGATATTAATATTTGTTGGATATGTAAATAAGATCTTGCATACGTCACAATTCATAATGAGTTGTTGTGAAATTAGGAATATCGTTGAAATTATTGAACATAATGACAAGAAAATGTAAGTGAGGGTGTATTTGTCTCATGACACCAAACAAACAACATTTCTTGTGATTTAATAGAATAATTTCAATGATATGTGCAGTTTCGTTGTGATTCATTATGCACTGTGACGTATTCAAATTGTTATTTAAATATCAAACAAATCTCGATAGCAAAATGGGATATGGAAAAGTGTAGAAGACATTCAAGAATAATTTCAAGAGTTCTATAAGACAAACAATTATTCGCTTCACAGACACCTTAAAGCTGTGAGTCTAATTGCGCGTAGTTCCTAGAAGTTACTTAGCAAAATTACAATGCTGATTTGAGCAAATAGGTTAGAGGAATTTGTAAAATGTTATACTACTTTATGAAATGTTACATTAAAAAAAAAGAAGGCATGTTTGTTGGGCAAGGTTCTAAAGATAAGAAATTAAGTTTGTCTTATTTGAAAGCATTCTTAAAGAAAAAAGGTAAAACTAAACCTTCAGGTTTTAATTAATCACCTCAATTTGTTTGATGCATGTAAATGAGACAACATCTGCGTAGGTTCACACAGCATTTTGATTGGTAGCTCGTTTATATTACTAGGGTTATTAAACTAAGTTACACTTGAAACTATACGCACCATCAAATGTCATGAAACTGAAGATTTCAAGACCAGGTACATCACTGCCATGGTAACAATTTTGTTTTCGGATCGTCCGTCTTTTAAAAGTGGAATTGTGCTTATCCTGTATGGTAAAGCAAGGTATTACATCTTTTCCTTCACGTGGTGTATGATATACTTGAGGCTACGACTTTGAATTGTCACTGCCATGAGGAGTGTGGAAACTAATAGATTACTATGACAAAGCTATTTCAGTGCTGAACGGCTCATTTTCATGAACAGAACTGAACTATCGAGTTTGAATTGTTTCCGCTTAATAGTCATGATTTATTTTTCAAATTGATGACGCCACATACTCTCTCTCATTTACATATCTAATAAACTGAAATATCTACGAAGTGCGTTATGGTAAGCTGTAGCGAGTGTTCTTCTGTCATTTGAAAAGTTCTCCGAAATAATTATTTCAATAATTCTCTCAATGAAGAATTCATCGAACCAAGACAAACTTAATATTTCATTCATTGGCACTTTAAATGTATAAATACCATGAGGAAAAAAGATGCATAAGCTTAAGATCTCTATCAAACTATCTTTTTTAGATCCTTATGGTTATCCAGCAACTCCTGCGTCTCCTTACATTCCACATCCTGTGTCAACCCAACCGACGACGAAAAACTATTACAATGACAAAATAACAAGAGATAACGCTAATGGATATTACTCTGACAGCAACCCAAGCAGGGTTGATAACTACTACAACGGTGGTTACGGTGGTTATGTCAATGAAAACCAAAGATATTATAATAATTATATTAATAACTACTACAATTCACAAACTAGTCGGTACCAGCCTGTTAATTTTGGACGATACTACGGATCTAGTAGTAGTCCACGTCTTCTTGCTCGGGTTCAGTTTTCATCTCGGTCCCCTTCTCCCTCAACTCCTCAATCTTCGAAAAACGTAAACGTTTATTCAAGTGTTCTTGGATCTAATGGACAACACCTAGATTCTGTCTATTCTCCTTACAAGTCTTTCGGGACTGCGGGATACCAAGGCTCGTCACATTATTCAAACAACTATTACAGTTCAGAAAATATCAGATCGAACGATCAGGATTATCATTCACCAAATCCTTTCCAAAATTACCAATTTAACTATCAGACTCCTCGTAATTCCTACACAGGCTCGTGTTACGCCTGCCAAAACTGCCAGCAATGTACCGAGCAAGCATTCTGTCAAGGATGTACAAAATGTAAAAAATTATCATGCAGTAAGAAACGTCCGACAAAAGAGAAGTACATGGATCCTATTGATACCTTGGTAGAAGAATTTGGAAGGAAAACTCAAGGTAAGTGTCCTTAAATTTTTTTCTTTGTTTAGATTGTCAGGGCAGATGTTTACACGTAACATCTCTTTTTCTTTTCATTTTGTTTTTCCCTTTTTTTTTAATTCTCTAAAGATTGTAATACAAATATTAGTTAAGCAGTTTTCTTTTCTTTCCATAAAGATAAAGTATACAAAATTATTTTTTACTTCCACTCATTGCCGTTCTTCATGAATGTTGTGGCGATGTAGTAAGGAGAATGTTCTATTACCTAAAGGAAAATGTTTTATTATTTTAGGGTCAATATATCAAAGCAGATTTTCAAAAATTTTTAACTTTCTGGTGACAGTTGTGATTCATTTACCGACGCAGACTTACGTGGGTTCAAACAAATTTGACCGCGAAACATGTTATTGTTTAACAATCCTTTGATAATTGAAATTATGTAAAGTGGTCAAACAACCCAGAAGTTAAACACCGACAGACTTAACAAGAGGTCTTAATGCTGCTTTATACGCGTATTATCGTGTAACGTGTTTTAATTCAGTCGCTTACAAACCCGTACTTGTACATGTACATGTATACAGGGGCGCGACCAGGGGCTGGCAATTGACCCCTCCCCCACTTCTAAGATAATTTCTCTGTCTTACCAAAGTATTGCATATTTTTCAAGAAAATATTGTCTTTTTGCAATATTTTGGCTTTCACTTCGAGGAAGAGTTTTTGCTCGAAGCGTCAGTTTCTCTAAATTTAAGTTCTGGCAGTTTCCCAACCCTTTTCTTTATCTACAAGCAGTTCTGTTGCCGATGTAGTTCTTTCTTCCTCTATATCATTGTATTGGATTTCCCTTTTTGACTTCAATCATTCATAGACATTGCCAGAAAAACTGTTAAGGTTGATTTCCATTCAGTTCAAAATATCGCGCGATGGACATTTTGTGATGGCTTTCTTTTGTCTCGTGAGCTCTTAACTGGATCCATTCCAGCGGATGGCTTACATTTCAAAAGAAAGTGATCGCAAAAATTTGATCGTGCGATATTTTGCGCTGAATAGAAATTCGACGGAATGCTATGATTGCAGTTGGGATTTCAAAAAAAAAAATGGCATCATTAATTCATTATAGGAATGACTCCCATGGAAATGTCAGCGATAGTTATTTCACCAATACCTAAAGCTTCCGCAGTTGCTCATTCCTCGCCACTCAGACCTCCTCCTAAACCGCTTGAGGAAGATGATGATAGTGATGAAGATGAGTTCGATGACGATACAGCTTCGGGATCCGGAAATGATGGTGAAAGTGAGGATTATCAAACAGATACTGTCGATCCGAAATCTTCTGTCAGTTCTTCGCACTCAAGGTAATATTTAAGTTCAATGATCGGCTATTCTTCAAGTATCTACTAGCAATCAGGAGAATTTTCGAGTGAAATTTCATTTTACATCTGGTTATAAATCACACCAACTCTCAGAAAAATTGAAACATAATACCTGTAGAAATTCTGTCATCTAATGCAACCCGGTAAATTTCAAAGAGTTAATATTACTCCAAAACGAATTATTTTGTACCTGAAATAGGTTCAGAACAACACCATTTGGAGTCAAATCAACTCCTTGAAATTAACAGTGAATTGACAGCAATACCCATGGCAAATATAGGTTGTATAATAGGCTTAAATTTCATTCATTCATTCAACCATTATTCCGTGGACTACCATTCTACTCTCTCTCCTTCTACCTTGCTTTCTGATTCTTTCCATGTGTTTGTCCATATGTCGGTCTTTCTATCCATCAATCCGCCAATATATACTTCCATTCACTCATCCCTCCATTCATCCCTTTTGTTGTCCATTGAGTTGTCCACCCTCGTCTGTCCTTCTGTCACGTCCGTAGGTGTTCCCGTCTGTTCATTCATCGATCCATTCTTCCTTTAGTTGGTTGGTTGGTCGGCTCGTTGGATAATACCTCGTTGTTCAATAATTGATTCATTACAGCCCTCTACTTTTATGTCTTTACTTAGTACGTTTATTTGTGGTTGATTTATATTTATTAGTCTGTTGATTGGTTCTAGAAAACTTAAGGTGGCTCCATACAGTTCCCCGAAATGTGGAGAACGCGAATTTGTACATAAATACTTGCATAAAAAACCTGTACATAAATACCTTGGAAGAAGAATAAAACTAAATGTAATACATTGAAACACTTTCCATGCACCTAAATAAGGAGCTGAGGTCGTTGCGATGGCTACAGTGGAGTTCCAAAATGGCTTTCAAAAAATACTTTGATGACCCTCGTTTTACATTTCATTAAAACTTTCCTTCTGGGATGGGTAATTAATACGATAACTTTAAAAAATTCTGTCGACGTTTTTTTTCGAAAAAAATCATTGTTTTTTAACTTGTGGAAAAAAAATCCGCATAACTTTTTAAAATTTTACGATTAATTGCCCTTGCCTGATGAAAATTTTTAATGAAATGGAAAATGAGGGTCACCAAAGCTTTTTTTGAAATCAATCAGACTGAATGTTAATTGGAATCCATTTGGAAACGCAGTGTTACCATAGCAGTGACCTGGACTCCTTATTTCGTCGTACGTTTGGATGCCTGGAATATGCTTGTTTTTGTTACATTCAGTTTCATTCTTTTTCCAAAGTATTTATGCACATGTTTTTAGGTCTCAAGTTTGTATTCTCCACTTTTTCGGAAACTGTATGGAGCCACCTTAAGGTGTTGATTTATTCCATTCGGTGTTTAATTTTAAGTTTTAATATTTTTCTCGATTTAAGCCGTAACGTGGCGAAATGGAAACTAATACAAAAGCTGCATGAAGAAAACAAAAAGCATAAGGCAGATAAATCATCTGTAAGACGTGCGAAACATCGGAACCCGACAAGATTAGTCAAACATTTTGGCGACGGTGATGATTTTGAAAGCTTTGATGCGAAAGAATCAAGAGGAAGCGATGTTAAGCATCAGGACGACGGCAGCGATTATTTCAACAATAATGAAATGGATCCTAGAAGAAGCAACACTAATCACTGGAATGATGACGACATCATAACCACATAGCTGATAGTAATTACGAAAATGATGAACACGTGAATAATTATGCAGGGTTATTTTGGTAATTAGCTTGAGTCACAGACAAACAAGAACCAAGACGGAGTAAATTTGTAGCAGTTTATTTTGGTTTCTAAAAAGGGAATACAATTTGCATTGATAAACACGCAGATACCCTGTTATGAAAAAGAGCGAGAATAGCTGTTTAATAGCTGTGAAAGAATTACCATCGGTAGAAAGTTAACTCACATTTTACCAAATTGTCTGGCTGGGTAAATATTCCATTCATCAAACTGGCTTTTATTGATTTCACGCAGTATCAAATGTTCTGGAGCTCCGACGAAGCCAGAACTGAATATAGCTGTTCGTCAGATGACCTCTATTTGAAAAGAGACATTAAAATCAACTGTAATTTTGTACATAACTAGTATCATTAAAAACACACATCCGTGAAAAGATGGTTTGCTGGAACATATGAACATAAATGGTAATTTTTTTATAAAACAACCCCTATTTTGTATGCTGGTTTAATGGTTCTTCATGGTTATTAATAACCAGTCCGTTTATTCGACAGGTGTAAGTCGTGCTTTATATTTGCTTCGTATAAACAAAACTTAAAACTGTGGTCATATCTAACATAAAATGCGGCATTGTACGAGGTCAACGTCGAATGTAAGGCATGCTACGCTGTAAGATTGAATGCTTTATTTCTCTGGTACAATTGGCCATTATAAGGAAACTTCGTATAAAGTGTATGATGTAAACACTCTCTTGACCAGAAGAAAATGAAAAATAAAATAAAAGAAGAAAGATGGTTTTTGTTTAATGTTATTAAAAATTTTATTTAGTTTTATTAAAAAGTTGATTACGGCAAAATATAATTAAACAGCACCTGTATTTTATGGCCAATGGCTCGTTTCTAAAGTCATTGTTAATTATTCATGACGTGGTTTCGATTGAACTTCACGGTTCTTTCAGATCAGCAGGTGGAAAGACTGCGTTTGGATCGCTTCATGTGCTTCAAGCCATGATTGTTGTTCTCGTTAACGGATTCTTGCTGATTCTAAGCTTATTCAGGCATGGGACATCTGGTAAGAATACCATTAATTTACCACGCTTCATTTGTTCCTTAAAAATCCACTACCCCTCAGCTGTTGACATACATCAATACCTTTGCTGAATTTTTTGTTTTTCCAGTTCCGATCCTTTCTGATCTTTTCGGTGAAGAAACACAGAATAAAGGTATGCTAATCTTCATTTCTTTTAATTCACCTTTCTATTTTATGTATCTATTAAGTTTGTTCTTTTTTCTCTTTCCTCTTATCTTAAGATTTTAATACTAAAACAAACAGGAACTTATTTTTAGTTCTTTTAGTAGAGGATGATGTCATTTAATCTAGCTCATACAGAGATTTCCTCGTAATATTTTTTCTACTTCGTATTACTTACATGATAGAATATTACAAGTGAATTGATGTAGGCAACTGATTATATTCGTGAGAAATCATGGTAATATTGTAGAAGGAGGGATCTTTCGTGAAATTATGTCGAACGACCTCCAGAAAGATGTATAGGTTGTTCGCAACGAATTTTCGAGCTCAACATTAATTTCCTATGGTGGCTATGTTACCATAATTCGTTAGGGTGTGCATCAAGGAATAATTTCATGATTAACCAAAAAATAATAATAAGTGAAGCTATTGTTACAAATTCAGATGGTAAAATCGTTTTGGTGGTCGATTAAGATCACCAAAATCGCGCTGTTACTTATGGAATCATCGTTATAATTATCGTCACCACCGTCATCGTCATCAGTGTTGTCTTTATTGTATTTAATCGTCCGAGCCAACAGAGGAAAGACCGTAGAAAAGAACGTAGACATTAAAGTACTCTCATTATCAATGCGTTAACCATACAGCAACAATAAATCTAACTAAACTCGATTGAATACAACTTGTCTTAATTGGAAATAAGGCTGATAGAAGTGGCCAATTATTTCGAACTTTTCACGATTTGTCCACCTTAACATATCATCTACTTTTAATCCACGTATTGTGAAAAGAGTACTTGAGAATTTCGAACACTTCGAAAAAAAAAAGTTTCAGTTCAAACTCAAAATCGTAGGTTTTCTTTCCACAGATAGTCGTTGGTTGCGTCAAAGTCGACTGATAACCCATCCCAGACAATCGTATAGACGACGTTTTCATCTTTTTCACCTCACTGCCAAACACCCAAATGCAGGTAAAATACTAAAAATAAACTAGTTTGTGAGTACGAAAAATTGGTGCAGGCTTCTATATTGATAGATGATCTGATAATTAATGAGTTTCATTGGGTGAACATTAACGCGTCTACAATGCGTTAAAACAGAAACAAACAGGTTAAAACATAACCGAACAATAAAGTATTTTAACGGTTTAAAAATCTAAAGATTTTCCCTCACCAGAAAGATCATCAGAGAATTCTGCGATAATGATCGTGGTGATGTTTAGAATTTTAGACCGTTTTTAAAACATACTTTAACACGAATCCATGTTTTAGCCTACTTTATCTTATTTATTCCTATTTTGTCTTACTAGTGAATATGACTATCGGAACGCTTTTATGTTAAGAAAACTCTTTCTATAAAATACTGTTGCAAATATTCATTTTGGGTTTAGAATTTTGCTTATGTTAGGTAAAATTGACCAATGTTGTCCTTTCTCCAGTGTAAATGAAACAACTAAAGAGAAATTGTTCTCAAGCCATAGGAGGTGTTATTTCGCACTGTAACATAGACAGTTCGAAATAGAATCCCTTTTTATACCAGATATTTCCTACGTTGTATCAAACTACTATTCTCTTAATTGTAACGATTGAAATTTCGATGTATTCGTCCCTAATTCCGATCTTTCCTATTTGGTATTAGGGACCAAATTCTTAAGATTGGTAATCAATCTTTTAACAAAATAAAAATTAAAAAATCTAATCTGAAAAGACTTATATTTCGATGGATTTAGTGCGAAGGCTGTCTTACTTGCTAAAAAAATATGTCATTTTGATTGAAAAATCAGTAACTTCAATGATTGAAATTTTCAAGCTTTTGAATTAAGAGAATAGCTTTACTGATCTTTGTTTAGGTCCTATTTCTCTAAAGTACGTTCATTACAGAGCGTTATCGTAAGTAAGTGCATGATTGATAAATGTAATATTACATGAAATAAAAAAACAGGACCCAGAAACTTAAAAAACCCAAAAACCTAAGTACGGATTTATCTTATTGTGTATCACCATTATTATAAAATTTTAATAATTTCAACTCTAAAGATACAACATACAGTATGACATTGACTGAAAAAGGACATGTACAGCTATCTTATTTGTTGGGTGTCATTTCCAACACGAGAATGTTCGAATGAGAATTTTCGTTACCGAATAAACAGTAATCTACAAAACCACCTACACATGTATATGTACTAGCCATGAGAATTGAATCACTGAATCAAAGCGCACTCTGGTGAAAATAGAGTTTGCTGGTAAAGGGAAAATAAGAATGTCCGATGAATAAATAAAAGGATAAGAACGCTCGTTTCAATATATTCCCCATTCTTTATTATTCTACTTATGCTGAAATACATTTGACCTAAACGGATTTAATGTCTAACTTTACATTTGCTTCCACGAAAGTCTTAATGCAGCTCACCAACACTTTTTCTTGAGAATATGATCCGTGCTAATCTCCCGACGTTATCCGCAGTTTAACAAACCAGACAGCTTTAGTTTAGAATGAAAGCTTCACAGTTCATGATTTCTTATTGATCTATTCAATAGCAATCAGTGTTTCTCTCATTGACAGATCGTCCATTCAAATTAATCACAATCTATGACGTGTCAGGTCCTTCAACAATAGTCACGTACCTCGAATTTCGAATATTAACGATTTTTCGGCCAGTATTCGAGTTTCGGGTTAGTAGCAGGTAAAGTTTGGAGCGAACATTTACATTTATGTAGACAACCACCATATGTAAGATATACATCAATCTGATTGGTTCTTCAACTAGGAAGCTGTCAGTTCATATATCACTAGTAATGCAAAAACAAAGTGGTGAACGATTTTGCTAAAGTGAATGAGCAAGAAAACGGGTATTTTCATTCGAATGGTTATGTCTTTATATGGTAAATGTCTATATAACAAAACAATTATACCATTCCCTCTCGTCGTATTTAGCTCTTGCAGGAATTCCCAAGCTGGGTGCCAAATGTTTATAAATACAGGAATTCCATTCATTATTCAGTCTACTTAAAGTCGGAACTTCGAAGTTTCCACCCAATATGGCGATTTTAACGTCCTGAGCTCATTTACCCCTTGGTGCCAGATTCATTCACCAATGCCTGATGGTGGCTTTAGTATTTTACTATGTCTAACGCCAGACGATTTTACTCTGTCTAACACCAGACCATTTTACTCGTCACAAAAAACCCACTGTCACCAAGGAGTCAATGACTCAAGCTAATGATAAAATTGTTAACCTTTTCATGCATGCAGTTGTTGTGTGACAACTTTATTATTTTACTCTGTCTAACGTCAGACGATTTTACTTGTCAAAGGGAAGACGCCTTGTTAATACGCGAACGAAGGGATTAAAAACTATCTCTTTTTTTGACCCTTTCATGCATGCAGTTGTTGTGTGACAACTTTATTATTTTACTCTGTTTAAAGTGAGATTATTTTACTCTGTCTAACGCCAGACGATTTTACTTGTCAAAGGGAAAAACCCTGATTACTGCGCGAATGAAAGGATTCAATTTCGTACAGCGGCATGAAACGGAATATCAAATATACAAGATATGGTAGACAACCCCGAGTACCGTTTACTCCTCAATTGTCTGGTTATTTCTCTTCAATCTGATGCAAATAGCCTTATCTTGTGTTATTCTCGTTGATATTCTAGTTTCTTATCATGTTATTGAAAAACCTGCAACCCAAAGGACAATAAGTGGTAAGTTTTTAGTTGATTGATTGACAAGTTTGAGTGGTTACATCGTTCATATACATCATCATTATCTTATATCCATGTTGTATGAGCGGGCTTTTATTTATCTTAGTTTACCAAACTTGTCACAGAGAAGATCTCAAAAAACTTCATTCCATCCTCTTACATTCTTAGCATTTGTAGATCCATTTCGTGGGTTCTTAGGATTCGCTGATACATTTACAGGGCGACAAATAGCTCCTGCATACAACCTTAGCACAGAATTTAAACCTGTTAAAGTGGCTCCTAGTAGTTTCTTGTAAAGTGGAAAATTCAAATTTTCGACGTCATCACTTGCACATGAATACTTCAGAAGATGAACAAAACTAACCTTGAAACATAAAAACACATTCTGCAAATCGAAAAATATAATGAAAAATATGAGTCGACAAGTGAACATTCGTCAAGCCCATTATCTCAGAAAAATAATTCCTGAGCCCTAGACGGGAGTCAAACCCGCAACCTTCCGATGACCGGTGAGAGCCTCTAACCATTGAGCTACCACGACTCAGATGGTAAAATAGGGTGCAGGTTCACAGATCTAGATGGTGAGACATGGTGCAGGTTCACCGAGCTAGAGTGCAGGTTCACAGAAGCGTCTCACCGATCATCAGAAATTTGTGGGTTCGATTCCCGTCTATGGCTCAGAAATTGCTTTTCTGAGATAACAAGCTTGACAAACGTTCACTAGTCGTCTGATATTTACCAAGCTCCCACATGAACCAAATTTGTGTTCAGCATTAAGTATTATGGAATAAGGAGTCTCGTTAGTTTCTGTGGAAACAATGGCGTTCCAAAATGGCTGCCAATTACCGTTCAATCTAATTTATTTCGAAAATTAAAGCCTTCCTTTATGATGGATAATTAATGGATGTCAATTAATCAATTAACAAGTAATTAATAAGAGTCAAAAAAGGTTTTTTAATTTTTGAAACACACCGTCATCCAACGCACTGTGAGTTACACTTTTTGTCTCCGTCTATTAGTTTCGCAGTCTGATTGTTATAAAGATTCCTTTGTAGTTTTCAATAATAAAAGACAATACGTGCTGGTAGCTCTTGAGTTTTCAACTGAAAATTTTGTCTACCAAACAACTCCAGTGAAGTCTAGTTATTTGCATGTCAACCAAACTGATGGCTCAGTGACTGGAAATTTAAATCCCACCTGTGCGCCGTCTTGTCTCTTCTTTCCCTCTTAAACACTTGTCAGTTAACGTGCTAATTGAAATATCCTCTGTTTCACCCAAGTAATTTCGCACTAATTAGAATAGAGACCAGAGCCTAGCTCAATATTGTTAAAGTGTTTATCACCCCACAATTTCTTTTTACTCCAAAAAGTTCACACGTTTCCCAGACAAATATTTTGTCGATTTTCTTATATTTTCTCCAAACCCAGGCATTTTTTGGCCTGTCAAAGTGATGAAAAACACCATCATTTTGGTATCGAACCGAGAACCGAGCTTATGAGGAGAATTGGTCTATGAATACTTAGACGTCACAAACTAATTTACATGGCTATTTTCAAAGAATGACCGCCATAGTTATGACGTCTAAGTAGGTATAGTCAGACCCATTCTCATTACAAGCTCGGTTGCATACTAAAATGGCAGTATTTTTTCATGAGTTTGGTGGGCCATATAATGCCTGGGTTTAGAGAAAATAGAACAAAATTGACAAAATATTTTTCTGGGAAATGTATGAACATTTTGGAGTAAAAAGAAATTTTGGGGTGATATGCACTTTAAGTGTAAAGTCATGATAACAGACAAATCTCGAACATCTAAAAATATATTTACTAACGTTTCGTTGCCGATGTGCAGTATCTACAAAGTATTTACAGGTGCCAATTATGTATTTTGACATCCCTAAATACTCTGAATATGTTGTACGTAGACAACAAAGTAGTAGATATAGTTTAAAATGTTGGAAACTTGTCTGTTATCATGACTTTACATTTAAAAATACCGAACTGGGCCCTTACCTTTAGTGTACGTTTGCATTTTCTACCAGGAAAATCAATGGCCACTATTTTAAGTGCATCCATTGTTCGTTATATTTATTCGGTTTTCCTGATGGCTTTTCTTTGGGGTTTTCTGGACAAATACTCGTGACCAGTTCGGGTGCATGCTTTCCTACATACCGATTGTTTTGCTATAACTGAACAATACTGTCGCAGTGGATTTGTGAATCGGTACTCTGTGCTAGATATTTATGATAAATTTTTCTTGTATCTTTTGATTTTTGAATTATTTTGTGGTATCGTTTATGCCAAAGCTCCAGAAAAATTAGAAGACAACTCCCTGGGGAATGGTCCATACCATAATGTGTACAACTATGGCCAGTATCAATCCAACCCAGTCCAGTCTTATCACCATCAAACAAATGCCTACCAGTCACCAGGTATTAAAGCGTAACTGTGTTAGGCTAACTGTTATGTGCATGTTTGACTGTAATTGTAACTGTAGTTTTAACACAACTATTAACATACGGTGGGTCATTATAGAGAGAAAGTGTAACTATATATTTTCTGTCATAGAATATACAATTCAAAACCCTCCATATGGCCAGACTAAGTCACAAGATACAACATATCAAGGTACGTAAAAATCAGTATTAATGAAAATAGGAAGGTGTAACTATATTTTTAGAAATTCACAGGTATTTTTCCTCACCTGCTAGTAATACACTAAGAACGCGATTGCCAACTGATAATTTTTTTTCGCAGATATTTTACAACAAGTGGCAAATCCAATGCAGTTTTCCAACAGTCCATCCTATTACGTCAATCATCAAACATCCATACAGAACGACTTAAAGCCACTAGAACAGGCTGCCAAACAGTTCAACCTGGCTTCGGCAGGTAAAATTTCCAATTATTCCCGGGCCCGTTGTTCAACACGCTGATTAATTTCTACCTTAGTTTGTAAAATTTTTCTGTACAAGAAAGACTGATCATACTGCTCTGGGAAGTGAGGATTTTCTTTTAACTAGATTAATGGGGTGAAACGAAGGTTTTATTTGGTTTAGAGCTGTTTGAAAATATGACAAAATAAAAAAGCTGGTCAACTTTAAAGTTAACTTGATAAATACGTTCTGAACAAGCATACCCAGGTGATTGAGCGTAAGGAATTGACCACTTCAGGAACCCCGAAAAGATTCGGACTAGGGTGTCCTCCACGAGTTGTGATTGGCTGAAAGTTTACAACAAACAATCACAGCTCAGGCTGGTTGGCCAGAACCCAGTCTTTCCGGGGCTTTTTGGAGTTTCTGGAATGATTGTTAGAAGTAGCACTTGAAACCGATTGAAGTCGAAGCGAACGACATTAATCATCTCGTTGTACATGCTTACAATGTTCTAACTCCATGATTTTTTGTTTTTATGGGGGAATTGGTTTTTTTTGTGTTTTTGTGTTTTTTTGTTTGTTTTTTAAAGAGTAGCAGTAGTATACAGAAGGGGATGTTCTGAGTCGGGTGGTGGTGCCTTTCGCAGCATCCATGACATCACCATTATTTAAGTTGCAGGTTAATTTATTCATGTTTGCAGTGTTTATTACATATCCTAGCAATTAGGTGTGTCATATGGCTAGGAACGGACATGTGTAACTGACATCTTATCCGATCTTACTGTATTGCACATGCACTTTTCCACGACGCTATTTGCAGAACATATTTCGGTGTAACACTTCATGAGTATGCCTCACATAAGTGAAACGTGTTCATTTAACTTTTCCAACCTAAAAAGTTTGACTCGCCATACGGAGATAGCTCGCAACTCTAAAGGGCTGTTTACAAGGGCGATATTTCTCCTGACACATGCTTTCAAATCGAGTGACCTACCATCGTCCTAGACCATCTGTGCATCTAAGTGGTCCAGTGGTTTGTGAGTTATTCACTTAATCGCATGCTTCACGATGAGATTTATCTCGAGAATTGCGACGAGTCGTTTACAAGTAAACATGCTGTGGCAAGACATGAAAGAAAACATCGAGAGCTTACGACCCATAGGTGTGATAAATACTTTATTTTTACTTATATTTATTACTTTATTTAAAATTCAAATCCAGTTAAGTTCGAAATCAATTGACCAAGTTAAAATTTCGGAAATAAAACCGACCGTTATTTGTTCATTTCATTTGTCTATATTAATCACTTTTTGAAAAATCGTATACTGGATTTCTTGTAAAAATTCATTTACTGGAATAATCTTGCTCCTTTGATTTATTGGACATGACGTGGATGATCCCATATGTGTATTTGTAATGTTCAGTGAAACTGAATAGTTTGAATCTTTAATGCGTTGCTGTTTTTTACTCCAGATATGAACAATATGGAGTTAGCTTCCCTCATTATATCTCCTGTTCCTCAAATGCTGAAAGATGGTCATAGAAAAGTTTGCAAAACTCACAAAAAAAGAACTAAATCAAAGCAACAGAAGAAAAAATACGTAAAGAAAAAGTATAATGAAATGTCTAAGATGAAGTTCCAGAGCAAACCTAAAACCGCAAATAAACTTGTGAAGAAATTGATCAAGAATCACCAGGATAAGGATAAGGAAGATGATAATGACAGAGAATATAATGAATCTGGATCAGGGGATACTTGGGACGAGGAAGATACTTCGGCCGCTGATGATCAAGGATACGCATCTAGTAAAAGATCTAAAATCCCACACGACAAAAGCAAAGCAGCTGACAGGTAATTATTATTTGC
>JBAHVQ010000408.1:292493-307702 GCA_036872915.1 Nanipora kamurai | reverse complement strand
TTGATACAGTAAGATTTACCTTAGTGACCATTAATTATTATTTGCTTGATACAGTAAGATTTACCTTAGTGACCATTAATTATTATTTGCTTGATACAGTAAGATTTACCTTAGTGACCATTTGCATGGATGCAGACTCAAAATAAAACCTGTAAGTCCATGATTTATAAAGTATAAATTAACTGAAAGGTTTCATCGGTTATGTGGAGGGCATTTCTAAATCATTAAAAACGCATGAAAAGGGTAAATTAAGGGTTTTGTGTTTCAAAGAACTCTTTGCACGATAGAGAATGGCGGTTATCTTTCTTCCAAATTTCACTTACGAGATATTGGAATGTTTAGATATGTAAATGAGAATATCTACAAGGTCACTGTGACAACATAACTGTAATTAAAAAATCTTGCTTATTTTCGAGATTATGGAACGGAAACATTGCTTGTGAATGTTTCTTTACTTTACCGAAGTTTGTCCCCTTTGCGACTAAATCGTCTGGCGTTAGACAAAGTAAAATGCTGAAGTAGGCATGGTTCGAAAACGAACCATTGGGACAGTAAGGATTTAAATGATTTCATTAGTGTATAAATGGGTAATTTCGTCGATTCCTCCCTTGAAGAAGAAGAAATTATACGTTTCCAACCTTTATAAATTAAAGTACCCTTTTTATACTTTTTGACTTAAAATATAGACACAAATATGCCAAATATGCTAGATCAAAGTATGAAGAGAAACCGGAAATTAATTATAAATAGTGCAAACATTTTTTTTTACTTCGTAAGGGTACAGGAGTTTGCAACCAATACATTGATATAGAACAACAAACAAATTACTTGATTTAGTGATAAACCAAACAAGCGAGATAGTGTTTGACAGAGAGATCAGATAAAACAAGTTCTAACCTAGATTTTTTACCCCTCGTTGATGTGTTTGATCGAAAGGCCAAACACTTTCACGATTGTGTGAAATGTTCCCTTAAAAAAACCCAATATTTTGGGAGATAATCGAGATAAACGTTCGTTTTATCTATTCAAGTGTTTGGTCGTGGTATCAAAACACGGCTGAGATTTAACTTTCCTTTGTTTTTACCTTACGAATAATTAAACAATTTGAGAAGTCTATTTCGTGCGATTTCTTGAAATAAGTCGGAGGATAAACAATATTTTCAGTAAATCATCATCCAATATCACTTCTATGACATACGAAAGAGTAGTTTCTTTACTTGTCACTTCAACAATTGTTTCAAACAAAATGAAAAAAATTATGATAAGAGCTTCAAAGTTTTTACTAAAAATGTTCACTTTAGCGACGGACTAGAATGTAGCTATTGTGTGGGGCTGAGTTCCTCCGTCCGACCACCGGCGACCACAAGTTGTGTCGTTATACTGAATGGTGAACAAAAATCTGGTCCGTGTGGGAGCTTGGAATATACCTACGAAAGTTCGCCAAGCTCGTTTCCTCTGAATTCGAACAGAAAGAAGGCCAAAATAACAAAAGTTTTCATAGTACACTGATGAAGGATACTTGAGGGGTCGGCCGAGTATAGTTAATTTCGAGTATATAAATAGAATGTTGGAAAGTTCTATTTAAAAAGAATACAGTTTTGTGTTATTTACATTTTCGCAAAGTACAAGTTTAATTTAGAGAAATAAAAGAAGGGAGAAAGATGTGTAAGTATTCTCCAGTGATATAAAAATTAGAGTGCTGCGTCGGCAGTATTGAACGGCTATGTAGATAGTCAAAAGGTTTGAGAAACTGCCGGAACATAAGAATAATTAAACTGACGTTTCGAGCGAAGGCCCTTCGTCGGAGTGAAACGAAAGGCCTTCGCTCGAAACGTCAGTTAAGTATTCTCCGCCTATTTTATCGATTTAAAACAAGTTTCTCTTCGGATTGGACTAACGAACATAAATAGCAGGACACAATGGAACTGTAAATTATATTGCAGGTTTTGAACGTAAGGAAATGTTCATAATCATTTTGTCTTATGCCATTTTAAGTGACGAAGATAACAGCGAATCCTCAACGGACGACCAGTCGAGTACAGATGACAAACCTGAGGGTAATGAAGCTGGCGCGAGTGATGCGGAAGAATCAGAGTTTGGTAGTAGATATGTAAATAAAAATGATGTAAACGGCAGTGACATATATGAAAAAAAGGAAAAGCTAAAATTGGATATGGATTCTAAAGACACAGAAGATGGGAGTTTGAATGCACCGGCCAAAGAGGATGAGGATACAGGAAGTGGAATGCGAGAATCTGAGACTGGCAGCGGATACATAAATGAAAGTGTTGTTAGAGATAAGTCAGCAAAGAAAAAACAACAATTCTAAAAAAGCGAATATTAAGAAATCGAAAGGCAATCAAGGGTAAAAGGGTTGTAGTGAACAAAAATAAGTGACTTTGGCTCTGTAGTAAGGAAGGCAAAAATATAGCATAGTAAAAATTTTAGAATCCCAACTTTCTTTCATATTTTAGAATTAGTGTGAATTTTATAGCAAGAATCACGAGGTTTATTTATAAGTAATACAATGACTTGAGGCAAGTCAGTAATTAACCTTCCCTACAGGCTAGGGATGGTTTGGTTGAAGTTCTGTAGATGTTACCCCCGGGAACTTTTACAACTTTTGCTAGCTAAAGGGCAAATTTAATTGTATAAGCCAGCTCCATTACACAGCCTGATTGTCAAAGACAAACGATCCTTTGTCTTGTAATTTTACCAATTAAGCCTCTCTTAAGCAACCCCTTAAGATATGATTGTAGATCACAGATTTCAGAATGATTGTGTTAAATCATATTTTTCGAAAATCATGCATGTCAGTCAAAATAACATTGTGTGTTTATGGAAGACTGTCACAAAAATACCAGCCTATAAGAAGTCGAATAAAAAACGTGGCAACACTGCAGAAAATTTATCAGGATTGTTTACAGATCCACTTATTACAATTTTGAGAAGTATCATATAGTACATAAAATGTGCGCAAAGTGGTCAAATTTTGCCAAAAAGTTGGAGGCAAATACGTATGTTCGCTCCCCACTTTCAAAAACGGACGACAATCGTCCCCTTGCCCCCCCCCACTTCCTGCGCCTCTGATTACGACACTAAGATCCAACATCTCAAGAAGTGTAAGCCATCCGTCTGGTGGAAAGAAGTTAAGAAAACTCAGAGGAATAATCTCCGCTTTTAGGACAACTGACCTAAGTCAACTGAACAAGTCAAAACACGGTTTCAAGCGCGTCAAGAAGTGATCTGGTTAACAGTCAATGAAGCTTTTCTCTTGCCTGTGATCACTCTCTCCCCTGTCTATTCTTAATAGTACCATTACTAACTGTACGATGTCTAATCCTGTGTTTGTAGTCACCATCGACTTAATGTGTTCGAGGAACTCGCGAAGGTGGGCTACTTGCCAATTCTTATGGGGAAATCTGTTGCATTTCCAAGGACTGCGGAAGACTTCGTTACTGACTGTTTTGTAAAACCAATAGTTTAAACATCATTGATAACAATCGGTTTATAACAATTTTATACTGAAATCCGCCACAACTCAGGTATTAATAAGTATGACACATGCGCGCGTTGTGCTATTCGATTTCAAGTAAGCGTTCTATTTGATAGACCATAACATTCTTGTTAAGAAGTTGGCTACTTTTGATATCCCACTTGATATTGATTGCTGGACTATAGTTATTTTAAAAGACGGCAAACAGCTAGCACAATTAAGTCAGGACTGCTTCTTCTGAGTGGAGTTATGTCCCAGCAGGCAAACCCCAACGGAGTGTATTTGGTCCGTAACTTTTGTTATGACGATTACCGATCTTGAAGGCGCAAACGTTGGCCCTATGGAAGTACGCTGTCACACTACGTTTGCGATTGCTGAGATTGTGCTCAAGAATGAAGAAAGCAAAATACAAATGATTGTTGAAGTAATGACACGAAAATCACGTGCAGATAAAAAATTTCAACTGAATGAGTCTAAATGTAAAGAGAGCTTGGTATTATATTTGCTTGTAACACGTAATTAAAAGACTCAACTCACTGATTTCTTCACCCTCGGTTTCTTGGTTATTTCTACTGATGAATTTGTTCATTTCCCGCTCGAATTTTTCCTTTAATATAAATAAACCTCTAATGGCTCTAAAAGTTTAGCACAGGATTTATGCGTCAGGCGTGTTCGAACAGCAACTCTTCCACATTGACTGGCAGCAAGTACTATATGTAAATATGATCGAAATTGACCATATAATAGGACCAGAAATTATTGAATTAGAAGACACTGCGGGGAAAACCTGTAGTGAAAGTCAAAGCGATGCTTTCACATAAGACAAGGTTCAATGAGCAGCGTTGTAAACAATGAACATGAAACAATAACTGTTTGTGTGCAGTTAGAAGAATCGAATATTAATGACAATGTTAATTTAAAAGATACTGATGGCTTTTTTAGGGTAGAGCGAAAGAGGAGAAAAATTAGACGAGTTGCAATATATGGCATGCTGACAAATATTAACTCTGTTATATAATATGCACGATTGACACGTCACCACTTGTATAAACCACTCATGTAACACTACATCAGGGCTTCAGTTGACTTAGCTATCATAGCGTGTAGGCTTATGTTCAAGCTAATAAATATATAAACTATTACAATTATTATTAACGGGAATTGCTCAAAAGGTTACAGCTGTGCTGGTTGGAGGAAAACGGAGCTGTTCTGACTCACTTAACAGTGTTTGTAAGCAAGCATAAAGGTACACTTTCTGCAAAAATTAATGTTCGTAATGAAGCTGCTGCTATGGTTTCGGGTGACGATTTTTGGCCTAAGTTTCTGGTGTGTAAGCCATGGTTAACGAGAGGAAAAAATTGCCAGAGAAGCCAAGTTCAGGATCATGCAGACCTGATCTAGTTCTGATCTTAACTTGCATTGGGTGTCACGACAAAACAAGGGTGGTGTCTCTTTTTTCTTGGAAGAAAACCCTTGATAAGTATGTTACCAAGATGCAGGATATGGGTAATGATCGTGTTATGGTCTTGTGTTTGCATTTACCAGACAATAGCAACCTGTATGTAGTTAACGTATACATTTCTTCACCGGCTATTTGTATTAGCATTTATCAAACTGCTTTTGAAAAAAATTGAGACTGGTTTGCAATATTTAGAGCATAAAGGGATTGTGGTGATTGCCGGGCGATTTTAATGGACATTTGGGACAACTGTGTGGCGCACGAAGTTTCACGGATACTAACAATAGGGGCCGCAGATTGTGGACTTTCCTAGAGAAGTTTCTATTTACTCTCAAACCTGGTTTCTATTTACTCTCAGACGTTTGCGCCTGGACCAGTTGAGACCTTTTTTGCAGGTGGGGTGAAGTGAGGACAACAGTTGCTCATATGTTTACGTGTTCTTTCTCTGACTTCGGTTTATGAGTGCAAAGTTTTTCCTGATTGTTCGATTAACCTTCTCTATCATCAGCCAATTTCCTGTGTTTTTAAAATTCCAACTGCTATGGAGTGTTCTGTATACATTCAACCTATTTTAACTTGGACAAGATCGTGTGATCCGGTTCGGAGAAGGCAGTATTAGGAAAATGTTCCTTCGGGTGTTGATGAGATTATAATCAATTATGCAAATGAGGACTGGTTTGAGAACCTGGATGAGATAATGACAAAGACAATTAATGTTTTACATACAGCAGCTAACAACTGCGTTCCAAAGAAGAATCTGCGTCAGCATGTTAAAATTTATTGGAATTCTGAGATGATGTCTCTACGTCGTAATGTTACTCATGACAGGAGATTACGGATAGCAGATGGCCGTCCAGGAGGACAGCATTTTCGATCAATTGCTTATTATAAAGAAGTTAAACGTGAATCCCGTAAGGCCCAAAGACGTGCTGCTGAAGTATGTTTAAAGGATAGAATGATCTCATGATGTGGATAGGAGTACGTTTGATCACCAAATATCCAAAACTTCACGCACTGGGAAAAAAGCAGGTGTAATTTTAGAGGAAAATGGTGTTTGCATCACAGATCCCTCAGACGTTCTTGGTGTTTCGAAAAGACATTATGAACAATTGTACACCCCAGCCAATCTAAGCTTTGACGAGGAATTCCGCTTTTATGTTAAAGAAAAGATTCAGGACTTTTCTATTAAAACAGTTAGCGAACACTGATGATCATTGGAAGAACCCTTCAATTTAGAAGAATTCTCGTATGTTATCAACTCGCTTCCAAATGGCAAAGTGGGTGGTACAGATAAGTTAATTTATGAATATCTAAAGTATAGTGGTACAGTTTTCATGGAATTTCTTGTGAAACTGCTTAATATTATTCGAGAATCTGAGTGTGTTGTGGAAAGTTGGACAATAGAAAATGTAATTTCTATTCCAAAAAGTGGTAAGAAGAACATATCGGACAGGAAAAGTTATACAGATCTTACACTACTGCAGGCTATGGGAAAGATTTTCGAGCCTTTATTTCCTAACTGCTGGATTACACGTCTTGAAGAATGGGGCATTCCGAATCAATTTCAGTATGCTTATCAAAGTAACAAAAGCTGTTCTGTCCAGTTTTTTTACAAGAATCCATCATGCCTAATGTCGAGGTGAGAGGGTGTATTGTTGTTTTCTTGACTCTGAGAAAGCCGTTGATATCGTCTGGTGGGATGGTTTATTTTATAAACTCTATAAAATGGGCATGAGAGGAAAATTTTGACGTATTTTACGTGGTTGATACAATCGAATAAAATGTACCGTTTCTCTTGGACGGCTGGACTCAGAATGGTTCTCAGTCAAACAAGGAGTTAGATAAGGAAGAGTTCTTTCGCCGTGGTATTTCCTTTGCTATAATAATGATTTGCCCGAAATTTCAATGTGTACTGGATATGGCATAACAGTTAATGTCATTACCTGTAGTTAAGTTATGATTGCTGACGAAATTACGCTCTTATCTTTAAGAGTGGAAGGTCTTCAACATTTAGTTGATACTGTTCAATGGTACAGTAGCAAGTGGCGTTTTAATTTCAATCCAGGAAAGAGTAAGATTATTACATTTTACGAGTCGACTCAATAATTTATTATCAAGAACAAAGGCAGGACATGGTATCTTAATGGTGCAGTAGTGGGTCAAAACAAGGAATGGGAACATGCGGGTATTTTGCTCACAGGGAACTTTTCGAATTTACTGAGGTTCAAGTCGGCTGCACAAAAAGGAGTATCTGATGTTGGAGCCCTGATGGGCCAGTTGTCCTACTTGCATAGCAAATCATGCAATCTTGTTGGCGGAAAAAATGGACATGGGACGAACCTTCGGAGGGTAACTTGCTGAAGTCTTGGATCCATTGGAAATCACTTTTTCCTTTAATGACACAAGTCAACATTCCTCGGTGCTTGTATAACGTTGCAGATCACAGTGAAGTCAGTGTTCATCTTCATCATTTTTGTGATGCTTCTGAGACGGGATACGGCAAGGTGTCCTACGTACCCGGATGGGAGTATAAATTGCTCATTTGTCATCGAAAAATCAAGGAACACACCTATTCGATCACACACAATTCCAAGGCTTGAGTTGCAGAGCGCGTTGCTGGCAGTATAGATGAGCTGATTCAGAGAGAGCTAGATATCGCAGTACGAGCGGCAATATTCTGCACTGATAGCATGATTACACTGTCGTACATCAACGGCCCGTCCAAACGGTTTCAACCTTGCATGGCCAACCGAGTAAATGAAATTCCAGAATCATTAGATCCAAGTCAATGGCGACACTCTCTAGGAGATTTAAATCCTGTTGACGATGGCCTGCGTGGTGTAGATGCGCAGAAGTTTATGGAGAGTGAACGGTGACTGCGAGGCCCAACATTTCTGTGGAGAAACAACGATTCGTGGCCAGATCACAACCTTCAAGACATTCCCAGCAGTGAGCTCGAAATCAAGAAAGAAAGAATGACTTGCACAACTAATATTCAAACGAAGGTTAGACCCTTGCTGTACGATATCCTTGAGTGATATTCAAGTTGAGAGAAGCTTTTCAAAACCATTGCTTACTTCTGCCAGTTTCTAGGTTGGCTGAGAAATGGCAAGTGAGCCCAATATAAGCCCCGTTTACACGACAACAGTTTTTGACACGGCACTCTTAAATTTAGGCACGCGGACCACTAAATTTGGCACGGCACCCTTGATTTTTGTCGTGTAAATGACAAATGTGCACATAACGTGCCAAAACGTTTTGGAGGGCCGAGACCATCTCCAAAGGTAGTCTCGGCCTGCCAAAGAGAAGACAAGCGGGCCCAAAATTAATTACGCACGCGCATTCGTTTTGGGATAACAACAAAAGATGGCGGCTAAAACAAGAGGGAAACACTGGTCCGACGAAGCAACGCGATGTTTAATCGAGTTATGAGCGGAAGAAACAATCCAGATATCTTTAGATGCGTGTAAGGCGACTTCTAATGTTTATAAATTACGGCTGGAGAGCCATTTTAAGTTTAAAATTTGATCTAATTATACAGTTCAGGACTCATTATATCAAATGTATGAATATGTATATTATACATATTATTCTGTTATGCAAATTCTAGGGTTGCATTCTTTTTTAGACACCCTGTATTTATTCATTATACTTTTGAACGTGATATTATAGTTTGCACAAGGCATTATGTTTACCAACAATATAATTATCCCATTGGCTACAGTCCTCAATTCAATCCACAACAATGTGACAGCATCGCTCATAGCGGTTTGAAGGAAGACCAAACACAGGATGTCCAAACTTTTTTTAAATTGTAATAGCAAGTACTAAACTATTGAAACTGTTCATATTGTTGCACTACAAGTTGTTTTCTGTATACGTGTTGTACGGGACACGAGTTCAACATATGTTAAACTTTCAGTTAAAGGAGATTGGTAATAAAAATCGTATTTTGGGGATTTGAAGGAACGTTGCAAATACACTAGAAGCTGTGGAGATGCTATAGCAATTTTCAGCAACTGCTTTGTAGGATACTTAACCTGTGGTTTATTTAACCTGTTCAAAAAGAAGTGAAATGTTTCCAGTATTTCTAAAAATACAAAACCCACGAGCAGTTCCTATAGTAAACTAAATGTCTCTTTCAAATTTAATTTTTATTGCATATCTCAATATTAACTCGAATTATCTTGCTGTTAACAGTTTGTGGAATTTATAGTATAACATGCTTTTGTTTAGACATGGTTTATGAACTTCATGCTATATTGTACATTAGTTGTCAATAAAACAATCGAAAAACTGTTTAAGAAAATGCTCTGTCAGAGCAGCGCGAATATCGTTAGCATCATGTGCTTCAATTTCATCAACTGGCTCTGCAACAATAGCGTCTTCAAAAGCGTCTACCTCCTCTCAGTCGGGCATAAATTCGTTTTTCTGAAGCTCACATACATTATGCAAAACGCATGACGCATGGACAATATCAACTGAAGAAGCTACTTCTATATCTAATCTCTTACTAAACCTTGTAAATCTACCTTTCCAAAGGTATTTTCGACTGTCATTCTTGCACGGCTAAGTTTGTAGTTAAACTTCTTCTGCCTTTCAGTAGCTTCATTTCTGGGATATCCCTTGATCAACCATGACAAGAGAGGTTAGGCTGGGTCGCCCACGAGAAAAGGTGCTATTTCCACTCCACGAATTTCTTTTAGGAGATCATCTGGAAAAAGACGTTTCTCATTTCCCTTTGTGAAAATTATAGAGTTAGAAAGAACCCGCGCATCATGGACGCTACCAGGCCATCCTATGACTAAATCCTGGAACATATAATTGCAATCAGTGACTGCTTGCATGACGATACTATAAAAACCTTTACGATTCACGTATTCTAGGTGGCTATCAGCTGGTGCTAACATTGGTATGTGCGTACCATCTATTGCACCAGCACACATGAGAAATCCCCACCTTTTTTCGTAACCTTGCAGAACTTCAATGAGGTCGTCTCCCTTAGGGAAAGTGATAGCCCTTGGAAAGCGTTTTATTATTAAGCAGCGTACTTCTTTCATACACTGGCATACAAACGATCGAGACACACCAAACAGATTTGTAACCGTTCGATACTCAGCTGAAGAGGATAAATAATACAACGTTGGGGCCAGGCGTCGTTTTGCAGTAACTGGGTCACGCATGGGAGTACTTTTACGACATATTTCTTGCTGAACTTTGTCTAAAATAAATTCAAACGTTCTTTTTGTCACTCGTGAATTTACATACAACAGTTCATCGTTGCATTTTTGATCGACCATATCAAACTAAATTAGCGAACGTGAATGCATCCATAAAAGCCTTCCTCGTGGTTGATGCAAATAGGCTAATACTGCTTCAATTAAGGCAACTCAGCGTGTAATTAGCTTACGAAACGATATTCCTGGTGGAAAGCTGCCTTTGAACCTCGTTCAAACGAGTTGTCGTCGTTTCCTAACATACATATACAAAGCAAAAAGCATTTTCACATTATCATATCTGATAGCCATGTTTGAAAAAAGCCGCGAATTTGCTTTTATGTTGTTATCCGCTAACAGTTGTTTTTTGGGGCTCGCATTTTAAGCGGGCCGTTTTTCGTAATCCGGCGTGCCTGCTGAAAAAATGGTCCGCTTAAAATTTAGCGTGCAAACGTGGCGGACTGATTAAAAGGTAGTGGTCCGCGTGCCTAAATTTAAGAGTGCCGTGCCCAAAACTGTTGTCGTGTAAACGGGGCTATAATAAATTAACTTTGGACGATCTCTCTCTTCCAGAGAGTCGAACAAACATATACAAAAGAAGGATAAGAAGTATGAAAACAAAATACTAAGATTAAAATCCATAGTATAACAAACTAAAATTTGGAAGTCAGAAATAACTGTATAACATTAATAGCTAGATCAATATTTACAAAAATTAGCTTATTTTAGAATTCCGAACTATTTTTCCACTGTAGGCAACGCTGCATTTAAGGAAATTTGTTCTTGGTTTAGGGATGGTTAAGTTTACATAGTTTCCTCAAATATTGTAACCTTGTTCAAAGTTTCTTATGTGGAACATTTCTCTGATAAGTAAGTGAGTACCAAATTATTTGTTGCTTTATACATTAAAGTTGTCTTATTTCTTTTCCATCGATCCTCTAACTTTTGCCAACCCAACATTCCCAGGAAATGTGTTAATCTAGTTTCATACCCAGGGCGCATAATTATTTAGCTGCCCTATATATTATGTAGCTTTTGTAATTTATCTTTAAGACTCTTATTACAGTTATTCCATACGGCAGAGTAGTAATCAAAGTGAGGCAAGATTATCGTATTAAAAATTTTGATCAAAGAATCAGTTGATATAAAATCGCGAATTCGCAGTGGTATTCCTCAACCTCTTGTTACTTTTTTACGTATACTATTAATATGATCACGCCAATTTAAGTTTTGGTTTTTTAAAGAATTCCAAGAGCCTTTTTACTTTTAACGCTTTTTGCACCCAACCAATGATCATATATTCACTTTTAACTGTACTTAAACAGAGGCGGTTAGCTTTTAGTCATTCACTTAATCCTGCCAAATCTAAATTAATTACATGTACGTTAGACGTTTAAGATATTATCCTAAACATCTAAATCGCCTAATGTTACACTAGTGTCATCTACCTACTTTCTGGGAATTGCGGATGACGGACAACCTGGCAAGTCGTTGATAAATATCAAAAAAAGAAGAGGTCCAAGTATGGAGCCCCGTGAAACGCTACATTTTATAGTTTGTGCACTAGACAACACTTCATTAACAAAGCAATGTTGTGTCCTGTCAGAGAGATACGACTGAAACCAACTTAATTCGTTCTCGTGCACTCCATAGCATCTCACTTTCTATAGAAGGATGTCGTGATTGACAGTGTTAAAAGCTTTTTTCAAGTTTACAGACACTGCGATGTTAATTTTTCCACAATCCATATTACTAAGCCAGTACTTGGTATCTTTCAGTAGAGCGTTGAGTGTAGGATGCAAAGGGCGAAAACCCGACTGATATTTTAATAAAATACTATTTCTAGTAAGATAATCATAGAATTGAGAGAATATGATTTTTTCAAATATTTTTGAAATTACAGGCAAGACTGAAATAGGTCTATAATTATTAACGTTAGACCTACCACCAGCCTTGTAAATTGGTGATACCTTACCAAACTTACATTCATCTGGAAAAATCCCACTCGAAATATGAGTTAAAAGTTTTGAAAGTGGTTCTGAAATAACGTTAGCTACATTTTTCAAAGTCCTACATGGAATTTTGTCCATTCCCCAGGCTTTGTTTGAAGCAATCTTACGAATAGTGTCCTTTACACAGATCATGTACAGATTGTGGAATTTGTTCAGCATGTTTTGGGCCTACTTCGGTAAAATGGACGTTTAAAGTTTCCGCAATAATTGCTGGTTCAATAATCACTTCATTATACTACTAACTGTGGTCATTTTGGTTGGTTTGTTTAACAATTTATTCAGTAATTTCCAAGTTTTCTTGTTATTTCCCTACTTTCGTCCAGACCTTTTACAAAAAAATCATGCTTTGCTGATTTAATTTTATGACTAACCTTGTTTCTGATACGTCGATATGCTTGCCAAGACTCATTGGAGTGATTCCTGCTCGTTTCTTTAGGTTGTCCCTATGATATGAAACATCAACTCTTTGATGTCAGAACTTAGGCATAGGACTGCATTATATTTCTAACTCGTTTGGTTTTAATTGGTGCGGGGATATCCAGTACTTTGTTAAACAACACCTTCCAAACAGATCACATTTCATTTGGATCATCATTTGCTTCCATAACATCCCAATTTATTATATTTAAGTCTTCTGTAAAATTATCAATATAAAAATTGTTATAATTTCTAGTCACAATTATCCGTGGTCGCTCACGAGGTGAGATCAAGAGTTAGATCTTGACAGGGTTGGGAAGGTGTAAATTAATGTGTGTGAGCAATGGCGTTTTTGGATCGGCAGATAAGGTTGGGTCAGCTTTCGTTAGAATGTTTTCAAGTTCCCACTTGATAACAGCGGAATCCTCGTGAGGTCTGAGAGTTCGATTGTCAAATTGAGTGAAAAAGTTCTCACGTTTGGCGGCGGGGTACATAACCTTTGTCAGTTCTTTCATGGCGTTGTCGTAGGTGCGTTGTGCTTCGAGTATAGCAGAAAAATTTTTTGCTGCCCGTCCACAAAGAAACGTCGGCAGCTTCAAGATTTTATCATCCCGAGCTACGGTCTTCTTCATTGGCCGTAAAACATGCATCCAACTCAAGCAGCCAGGACTCTAAATTGCCATCATCTAAACGTCCGAATAAAATGGAAGTAGAATCTGTCACATTGGATTAGACAAGTCGTTTTCACCGCTGCCACCAGTTGTAGCATACCGAGCTCGTTGATTAAATGACACACCACTGGACTTGTGGACAAAACTTTGTTTTATCATAGTTCAATGGACCTATTGAAGTATAGCAAAAACCGCAATGCAATGTGGTAGTTGAGTAACGCTTTACTTCGATGGGAAATGGCAGCAGGCTATCGAGTGTTTTGCATACAAGTTTTGAAAACAGATTTTCGCAACGTTTTCTGAAACATCTCGAACCGTATTTTCAATTAAACGCAAGATGATCATTTGCTTTTTTGTTGAGAAATTACACTTAACGTACGTACAAGTCCATTACTGTTCGAAAAGAAATCTGTTTTATGGAAGGATCTCCAAGCATTTTGTGATCAATACTTTTACAGTGATTATATAAGAGCGCTTCTGTTTCACTTTCATATTCCTCTTGAGATTACGTTTTCCGCCTGATCAGTGGGTCAACCATAGTAGATATTTCGATAAAAATGCAATATTATATTGTGCATAAGAAGAGCTTGAGGGTAGAATGAATTTCTTGCAGAAGTAAAGTGTTTATGAGGAAAAGTGTGAATATGCAGGTGAAACATTTTTCAACTCTTGAAGCATCGACCTAACCGGTTTTTAAGCAAATTTTGAAAACAAAGCTGAGCGATCATGTAACAGTTACAACTAGATTATAAAACCCATACAAAAGTAAAATGCCGTCCAACAGTAATTTTTTTTTGACAAAACTGTCCCTATGCCTCAGAACATTTACACATCACAGTAAAATCTAAATTACACTGTAAGTGTAACTGATTTCTTAAAATGTTCTGTACATTTAAGTTAAACCAGCAAAGAGAAAAGATTTTTCTTCTTTTTCCAATTTTAAACAGCGTTTAATCAAATCACCTACACTCTCTACGTTCTGTAGATTGAATTTGCTCGTATGTAGATCGCATTACAGGCATGTCTCAGCTTTCAACTATGAAAGCAGCATGTCAAACAAAGGACCCAGGTCCCAAATTTAACTCAGATTTGTTGTCGAGCCCTCATGGTCTAGTGGTAAGATAACCGTACAATCGGGAGACGCGGGTTTGATTCCCGTTGGGGAACTCACAACTTTTCTGAGTTTTCATAAAGCTTGAAGAACGATCCTTTCGTTGTTCAAATTAATACTGTTAGTAAAAATACTAAATGCCATCTGCTTTGCGATGCTTTGGCTCAAAAAATCTCAAATCCAAATTCAAATTCATCTTTTTCGAGCAACAAATTTGTGACGAAAACTAGGTATAAATATCTATAAGTATTTTTGCATTTAATGAGATCCACAAAAGCCGTGAAAATGAAGAATACCCGGCATGCGTAATGGCAAAGTTCGACGCTTATTGCGAGCCAAGAATACAGGTAATGTACGAACGCTACCGTTTTAACAACGGTAAACAAGAATCGGGGGAAAATATTTATCATTTATAGACCCGGAGCGAGGGTGATTGGGCGAAATATTTCCTGAAGTGATCATACCTCACTCTCCAGAAAGCAATCGACTTAGTTAAGGCGGCAGAACTGACCGAACAGCAAATAAAATCGATGAAGGGAGATTCATGCAGCAAAGTTAACTCGCTGAGACAAGGAGCAAAAAATAGCCGCGGACAGTTAAAACGCGATACAGTGATAAACGAGACCAAGAGAAAAAGATGGAGTGTGGCGCTCGAAGGAGAAATCATGGCAAGAAAGAATGCCCGGCAATTGGCCAGAAGTGTCGAAAATGCGTTGTAGAAACTGTAGAAAGTGTAACACCTTATGGGTCAATAATGATGTTAGATGTTACTCCGAGTGACGAACCATACCGGACAAGTAGAGAAAACTCTACTTGGCCCGGCAGGG
>JBAHVQ010000408.1:262790-283149 GCA_036872915.1 Nanipora kamurai | reverse complement strand
ATCGGATAGATTTCGATATTTTCGATATATCGGTATATCGATTTTTAAAATACCGAATAACCGATATTTGAAAAAAAACGATAATTACCGATATTTCGATATATCGCAACAGCCTAGTGGTGTCTAGTAATTTGCTCCGTCGTATGTCGACCAACAGACGATAGTGGCGTAGAAGATCAGCGTAAAGGATGGAAAATTTTACGTCACGTTTAAATTCCATACTAACTTACGACATAAACCAAGATTCAAATTCATTGAGCGTTTGCCTTAGGTTTTAATTTTGGTGTGATATCCAGCCTCCAGCGTTATGCTGGTGGGTTGTACGTGAGGACCCTGTATAGTAGGTTGGATAACACTTACTTCAGCTCCAGTGTCCACTAAAAAACGTTTCCGAGAGATTCTGTCACGAAGAAGAGGCGGCTCTTAACGTTAGTCAGCTGGTTTGCCGCCATTACTTGCTGATTCGTTTGTGTCCCATGCATGGTGGTTGGCGTTTGCGGGCTTTGTGACCAAAACGTTGGTGACACCAGCAGAGTGTAGAACTGCTAGGAGTATCAGTTTCCGTTTGGGTTTCCTTTGATGGGCGCTTGTTCCGTTGTCTGGTGAAGTCAGCCAATGTCTGGTTGATCTCATGTAGTTCAGTATGTAAGAGGTCGCTAGGTTCCCGTGGTTGTGGGATTGTACTGATGTTTTGGACTGGAACATTTATGAATTTTTCGGCCATTTCGACAAGCTGAGTCAGTGAAGTGGCATCAGTGGTTGTAGCTGTAATGAGTTGTCGAATTTGCGTTGCTAACCGTTGTAAAAAAGAGCTCGCGAATCGAAGGACGGTCAGTTGCCGTGTCGTCGATTAACTGCTGGAATTTGTGAAAGAGTTGAGAGGGTTTACGATCGCCTAATTCTTCGGCCGAAAAACATCTGCTGTAATCTTTTAGCGCGACTAGTAGTCGTTCTGGTTATTAGCTTATCTTTCAATCCATAGCAAGCATTGTGCATTGGTTTTTATATGGTGAGATCGCGGATATCAACAGCGACTTTTGGTGGGAGCGAAACAACGATATGATGCAACTCAACGTCTTGATTGTTGATTTTACTGGTGACAAGCGATTCAACTTGAGCAAACCACACTTGCAAATGCTCAAACCAAAATGGAAGTTTTATAGCGATGTTAGCAATTTCTGTGACTATGAGAACGGAACCGTCCTCTAGTCCTGTTTGTGTTGTGACGGATCCCTCACCCTCGGTATTGGGCATCTAGTGTTAAAAATGCTAAGGAAAGTTTGCTTACCGTTTCATCGGGGTCACCGATTTAGTGTACAGGAAATCACACGAACTCTTAATCCTTGATTCCACAATCTAACTCTTACCAAACATAACACAAGTTGTAACGTCTTGCTTTGTTTACGTGTCCAACAAGTTCAACACAGATAGCCAGAGAATGTTAGCCACAAAACCACTAAAATTTCCTTACCCACAGTAAATTTGAATTTGCCAAACGTGATTGCATGAACATCTCAGAAGTCATGCATGCTAATATGATACCCACCCTTATCACAATACTGGTTACAAGAAATATTAAACGTTACTGCAACGCAAGGTTTTCCTTTCCCACAAACGTGTAAATTTACTCATCGTGATTACACACAATTATCTGTCGAGCAGAAGAATACTTATACCAACAGTGTCAAAAGTTAGTATAGATAATTAACGTCTTAAACACGGAGCGAGCGCCCGAGTACTGTCTGAGTAGCTCAGATCTAAACTAATGTAGTAGCTAATGTCTGGTTCGTTTGGTAGGCGTCAGGGGGCTAGTTTCCGGAAACAGCATGTTTGTCTAGAAAACATGACCCAAAGCTTTTTCCAAATTTCTATAATACATTTGATAATTCCGGTTAAAAAATTGGCAGGCAATGATACAAAAGTCAAGGTAAGTTTAGAAAAGCTTTATTCGTTCTCTATTTCGCATTTTCTTTTTATTTTATTTTAAAACACTCAAAGTGTAGACCTATCAAATATGTGTAATGAAACAATGAAATGTGAACAAATGATGCTATAGGTGACAGAGACGTCTTCAGAGCTGGAGTCCTTAAAAAAAAGAACTGTGGAACAGCCCTCTGTACATGCTACGAAAAATTAACTCGGAACATTCGTTAAAGATTTGCTCGATATAATGCTTAAGTGTGTAGTGAACGATGTTACAATGTGAAGGGAAGATGGCCAAACCCACCAGGAGTTCCATACAAAAGACACGTTCCTGCGCTGTAAATGAAAAAGAATAAAGCAGTTGTACAAGTATTCAAAGTAACTTACTGTAGTTGTGTTCTTTACTCACCATACGTTCTGTTTCCCCTGCTGGAATAAAACACCCGAACAATTATATATATTATCCTAAACTGCAGTACAGTGAAAATAGAGCCGGAGCGTTATACGTAATAGACAACTATAACTATTTACAGGTTATGAAAACCTTTTTTATGTTCAGTTTAACGGAATATTTAATTACTTGTTTTAAATGAATTTACTTTTAGCACAATTATAATTTGATTAGCATTGTTGAAGTTTGAAAGGCACTATTGAAGATGACAATCTCTTTAATTAACACCGCTTTCGCTGTAATGAAGGACAAAAGGTGTAAGCACATTAAATATTAAAAATTTCATGTTTAAGTTCTCGTCGCGATATATATAATTCAGCACTATTTTTGTGTTATAAACCATGTAAATTTATTATCAGCATAAAGCTTTCGTCCAGCTGACTAGTGAAAACATGGATGTAGACGTAATTTGTAGTGATGAAGTCCCCAGTCAACGGGTCGAAGCTTAGCTGAAAATAAAAAATACATGGCATTTACCACAAATGGTGCTGAATACATTTTAAGTTTACTGCTATGTTTCGTTTTTGGGCATGTATAAATCGTTGACTCAAACAGTAATGTGGCATGCAGACGTACGTAACAAATCTCTTCGGTTTTGTTTGGACGTATCGCAGCAAGTATTGGCGCAAAATTTAAAAATGCACCGCAAAATATTAAGTAATAAATCATAATTAACTCATTGATGTTTACTCTTCGACGTTGGGGATACTTTCAATAACGTTTTTTGTGCACTTTTTTTACTGTTTATGAAAAAAATTCCCTGAAGGCCAATTTTTCTTCAGTTGTGTTTTCAGGTGACTTATTTGCCATGTTTCCGAATCTTTTGTTTTTCAAATTTTGCTGCCATGACTTGGGGGAGGGTCCTTTTTATGCGCTCGGTTCGTGTTTAATGGTAATAAGTAGTTCATAATCAGATCATTGGAAGAATTTCAAACCGTGGTTTAGTTGGTACGGTAAGTACTGCACTCAGTTTGAGTCTGATAAATTTGCTGGAAAGTGCGTAATATTTACTCGCGTACGAATGGAAGTGGAGGGAGCTACACAGTCGGAGCTACTTGCCCCAGGATATTTGAAACCGAAGTTAGACAAGTTGATGGTCAGGTAGTAAACCTTCAAAACACGTCAGAAACATTTATGCATTGCTGCCGGGCTTGGCAAGGATAGAAAATTCAGTCATGGACTGTAAAACGTGATATCCGGTCAAAGTGATTGCCATCAAAACTGTTCGATATTCTAGTTGCTTTATATGTATTGCCTAATAGCTTAGAAATATAAAAGAGAGATTGAACTATATGACGGTAGACTTTAAAATTGTGTCCTGCGGTAGAAATACGGGAAAATGAGATGCATAATATTTACCCTTCAACCTTTCGTGCATAACAATTACCCTCCTTGACTATAATATATGTGTATAAACTCATAGCGAGATTCTGATCTCATTTACATTTCCCAAGCAAAAAGATTAAGGCACGTCAAGTGTAGTACCCTCCCTTTGCATGGTGTGTGAGGGGCTGTCGTGATTTCATTTTGTAATTTAGTTTTTAACATTACTATTGCAGAAATTTGTCATTTTAATTGGTACAATAATGTGAAGTGTTACCCTGGATTTTCTTTTAACTTTTCTAATAGAAAACTTGCTGGGAAAACAATCTTTGTCAGTGGAGCCAGTCGTGGCATTGGTAAAGCTATAGCTCTAAAAGCTGCAAAAGATGGAGCAAATATTGTTATAGCTGCTAAGACAGCTCAACCACACCCAAAACTTCCAGGAACAATCTATACAGCAGCTAAAGAAGGTATACTTTATAATATCAAAAATCAAAAATCTCACAATTAGCCTACACTGCTGAAGTCTACTGAAAAAATTGAATCAAACGGAATTTGAAATTGCATCTTCGGGTTGTTGGACCACAGTTGACATACTGTAAAAAGTGACTGGGAACAGTACATATACGTGACTTTCGTCCGATTTAACCCTTTAACCCAGGACAAAGGTGCACTTTAGTTTTTACTCAGACTAACGCAAGATGTTTTTAGTCATCACGGGGACCGATGAGTTCTTAACGATCAAGAGTTAGCCCCAGGGTTTGTATGCTCAAAGTTGATTAAAGGCTGAAAGGCATTACAAATTCTAGTATAAAAGTGCAGGCCTTCTATCACAATTCTGGAAATCATATCTACTGTGACTTCCATTTTAGTCAAAGTGGATAATATCACTCACTACTTCGTACTTATAAAACATTCACCAATGGCTATGATGCACTTTCTTCAAACATTACACTTACTTACATTATTATCTTAGTTATTGTTTTACCCTAAAATTGAATGAAAATTTTACAGAGACAGACTAAGAGGAAATTTTGGAGGTAGTTTAAATATGAAACTCAAATAACCGAAAAATAACTGGAAATTCGGATTTATTACTTTTGTGTGTCTTTAGTTGCATGGTTTTGACAATGCAGCAGATTGTAAAAGCGTATTTCGCAGCCTGTTCATTTGCTTCAATACACCCTTAGTTTAATGGCAAGCTGAACCATTGTCTTCCAAAAGACGTGGGAGGAGAAATGGGAGTTCATTGGGATGCACGGTATTGAAAAACTTACAAGGGTATTCAGACTTGGCACATTTTCCAATGACTGCATAACGAAATTGCATCCTTTATAAAAAGCAAAGAGGGAGACAGACTCATTTTTGTGCCAACACACGCCGGACAATAGAACTAAGAAAACCCTAGTTTAATATCGTTTAAGAAATCGATAAGACTGATTTGCTCAAACCGCGCGGCCCAATTACTAATAGTTCTGGACGTACCTTGTCCTCCTGATTGAACCTTAGTCACAGCGCAGTAACGCGTGTCTCCTGACACATTCAGGCATTCCAGACACAATGCTACAGTAGAGGAATACAGCTCCCTAAAGGACTGGGAATTCCCTAATAGCGGGAATCAAGAAAGAAAAGAACCGACTGCAATTTTACAGAAATCTGCATGCTTCATTGAGACTGGTCTAAAGCTAATTTAATTGGCACGGGCCTTCACTTCGGTTGAAGAGAATCTACACAAATTGTGGTAAAATGCCTTGAGAAAATAGGGATAGTTTGACCACGCATGTAAATACGACCAACGGAAACATAAAGCTTTGTTAACAAGTTGTGTTTTCGATCTTACACATGCAGTGTGAGTACTCCGCTCACTCTAGAACAACACTAGTGAACCCTGAATCTGAATCACTTGGTAGCTATCAGTAAATAGTTGCTGTCGAAATCTCACATCCACAAGTTCAAAAAGGAAAACAACAGCTCTGGGATTACCGCTCAAAAACACCTTTCCATGGCAGTAGACAGTTCGTAGTTCTTAAGTCCTAGGTAGATTCTGGACTCAGCCACTATACCAATGAAGCAACAGAAGATTGAATAATATCAATATAGGACTTGTTATTCCAGTATCTAGGAAGACCTGTCATTGTCAAATTAATGTAATGACTAATGTAATGACCTCGTCCATGAGAGATGCGTTACCAACTTAAAGAAAAATAGGAGCCTCAAATGATGTATTAAACTAGATTAATACAGGGATACGATTACCATTAAGCAGATTTCCTAGCATATTTAGGCAAACAGTTCGACTGGAAGCTATGTGCACCCTCGATTCTTTTACTGACTTGACTGAGTATGGTGTTCGCAGCATAAAGCGGCTGACACCCGGCACGTTCGTTCCAATTTTTAAAAATAAAGAGAACACGAGAGGGCAGCAGAATTGAGTGAAAAGGAACGAATTAATTTAGGAGAGAAACCCAGGGAATAAAAAATCCAGCAGCCCAAAAACAACAACTTGATGAACTAGAGGCTAACAATAGGCCATTGCTTGAAAATACTGTTGGACATACTTTCTATTTGACGTAGCGGCAGCTTCCTAACATTTTAGCTTGTTGCAACATGCTGTGTACAGAATTGGGTCAAGTTACGAATTGTTCGCGACAGGCCATTTTTTTCTGCTTATTGTATGAAATGAGAATTTTATGTTGTTGAAGCCGATACTCCACAAACATGTTGGTTAACGAGCAATCGATTTGCCAATATCAGTCAAGATCAGATAATAGTACACTGGATTTTTCACGTTGTAATCTTTTCTTTCCTTTGTAATATTTGACTATCAGCGAACGTTCGTCACACTCATGATCTCAGAAAAACGAGTTCTGAGCCCTAGTCGGAAATCGAACCCGCAACATTCTGATGACCGTTGAAACATTCACCGTTGAGCTACCAAGACTTGGATGGTGAGCTAAGGTGCAGGTTTGTCATACGTATAACGTAAGCGGAAGCCACGATATGATAAATTGAAAATTATGATGGAAATATTTAAAACTGAACGCAAATGTCGTTCGTGTGGGAGCTTGGAGTATATCAGACCACCAGCTAGCGTTCGTCAAGCTCACAATCTCAGGAAAACGATTTCTGACAGCTTTCAATGTTTCCATGATTATTGTCATATCATAGCTTCCGCTTAACTTGCACATATGACGAACCTGTAACTAATTTCACCATCTGAGTGTTGGTAGCTCAACAGAGCTAGTACACTGGATTTTTCACGTTGTTCTCTTTCCTTTCCTTCGTTTCCTTCTCACCGGTCGTCAGAAGGTCGCAGGTTCGATTCCCGTCTGGGGCTCAGAAATCGTTTTTCTGAGACTATGAGTTGAGGAACGTTTATTGGTCGTCTGATATACTCCAAGCTCCCATATGAACAACATTTGTGTCGAACATTCAATGATAATAATATTTATTAGTAATTCTACAAGGGTGGTTTGCGGGGTGGGTTGGCAAACACGATAAATTGCTGTTTCTCAATAGTCTCGTCCATAGTTACATTATAAATTGCATAATACCGTACACCAATAAAACCTGCATGTGACTAAAAGCCATATACTGCCTTATAAATGCCAGATGATGATCAGAAAGAAGTTCTCTGAGTGTGTATACCTAAATCAAACATGGTTGTAAGCCCCAGTTTTAAACCATGAGTTATCCTCATCTGTAAAAGTTAGTAATTCCTTTTGACTAACTACGTTTTGCTGCAGTATCAGATGGAGAGTGAAACGTATTTTTCTTAAAAAAAAAACCCAGCAAACTTTGAGATTAAGTTTCTGTTACAAAAATATCAGAGACAATATCTTGTAGTCTTGCTGTTACAAGCATCATCTTCAGTAGTCTGATGGCATTTTAACATACTGTAATTATGTGCACGCAGCTCTGTAAAATAGATTACTCAAATTAGTTTGCTTTGCGATGCTTGAAAAATTATTAGTGAGTTATTGAATAGCCAAGTCAAGTGATAAAAGTAAGTGAGTTATTTGACCCGGGACCATTCTTCTTACGGGATCCTTGTTATCGATTATAAACCATACAACCTATTTATCGCAGCTTTAACAGATACTTGTATGGCGAAGAACAGGGACAATAAGTAGGCAAACTAATCAGAATGTAAAAAGGGGGGTGTTATTAGAAATAGACGTTTGTTATGGTTTAGTCATATATATATATATATATATATATATATATATACCTGTAGCAAAAATAGATAGGTTGGTCATTAAGTCATAACATAGGTACCAAACGGGAAGACATGGAGTGATCCAAGAGAAGCTAAAGTCATAGATACTATTACTGAAGATTTAAACTTACGTAAAAATAAAATGGAATGAAGCCTGGGCAGTTGCCAAATGTCGTGTTAATTGGGAAAAAACTGTTGTGCCCGAAGTACCTATGAAGAGTTGGGATTACGTTATTATTCTACTGGTCAAGACGTCTGGACAAGGAGAAATCAAGCCCATTTGATTAATTTTTTTCTGTCCCTACGGGTCTTCTATAATTTTACTCTGGCTAAACCCAGAATAGCTCACGCGCGAAAAGATGACATCTGGGAAGAAAAGATTGAATTTAGCTCACGCTCATAAGGTATCGAAAAATGGCAGCCCATCGTCTGCTATCATACGGGGACCTTAGAAGTGGTTGTTAGCAAGTAAAAATAGGCGAAATTACCGTTACCAGTGCTTGGGTGCTACTCTATATCCAAAGCACTATTCTTGAATAACCAGCCTGGTAGCCTGCAAGGTCGTATTCCGTTTGTTCTGCAAGTAATGTTCATTAGTTTGACCTTCGCAAGAAATCATTTCCCACCAGGTTTATATTTTTCTTTGTTAACAGTTGAGGGAGTTGGTGGACAGTGTTTGCCATGTGTTGTTGATATTAGAGACGAAAAAGCAGTCAAAGAAGCAGTTCAGAAAGCTGTGGAGAAATTTGGTGGAATTGATATTTTGGTGAATAATGCAAGTGCTATAAGTTTAACTGGTACTTTAGCTACACCAATGAAAAAGTAAGTTGATATTTTTTTTCATTCTATTTAATTTCAGTTATTCTACTTTGCCGTATAAAATTTTCCGAGCGATAATACACGTACTGTAGCTTCAAACTTCGATTTTTTTGTGGACTTAAGCTGTATTTGCTTAAGCTGTAAGCAACCATTATATAAGACAAAGTATTTACATAACTCATTTGGTTATATTGTATCGCATCTATGGAACAATCTGCCTGAAGATCGTAAGGAAGGGGACTCCACTGTAACTTTCAAAAGAAAACTGCATGACATTGTATTGTCTAAAACAACATGTTTAGTAGTTACTCATAATTTATAGTTAATTTTTATATTTATTACTTTTATATAATTTAACTTAAAATTCTTTTTAGTTGTAATAGTTGAATATGTAGATAGTCTAGTTTTAGTCGATCGTTTATAATATGAGCTTTTAGCTCGGGAGATTGGGTAACCACTCCCTACGCTTTCGACGACCAATAAATTATCTTATCTTATCGTACCGTACCGTACCGTACCGTATCGTATCGTATCACATCTCATCTCATCTCATCTCATCTTACCTAATTAGCCTTATTTTGACAGCGGATATCAAATTTAATGATTTTTATTTTATAAACTATTAAATACTGTACTACAATAGCGGGTTTTAGTTGTTTAGGGGGCCAACGCATTGGTTTGAGAACTTTACTATCATAATAATGCCAAGTGATGATCGTAAGGATGTTTTCTGAGTGAGTGTAGCTAAAACAAAACTGGAAAACCTGAGTCATACACATCTGTAAATCTTGGTAATACCTATTGAGTAATGAGGTTTTGCTGTAATATCAGATGAAGAGTAAACCCTATCTTATGTCAATAACACAGCAAACTTTGAGATAAAGTTGCTGGTACAAAAAGATCAGGGACAAGTGTCGAATTTTCACTGTGATACAAATCATCTTTAGTAATCTGATGGCATTTTACCTAATAATTACAACTAGTAAATTTTGTGCTATTGTATGGTGTATATTTCTTCACAATTGTGGAAACTGTAAAACTGCTACATGCAAAAATAGTTCTGTTTCTCTATTGGTGAAAACCTACAATTGGTTACTAATGTCAAATATAACTGTCTCTTGTAGACGAAAATTTAACGCTTAAGTACTTGTTCATCTCACCTATTCATAAGGCATCAGGGTTGTTTTCAAACTAGAAAGTTGCCGAAGAAGAAGATTTAGTAGGCGACAGATTTTAAGTGTGTCAAATACTCAAACTTTCAGGACCTGGGAGCATGTTAGCCAGAGGATGTTTGAAATTTATATGCTGTAACATGTCATTTTGGGCGTCTTTTCTTTAAAGACTTTTTTCTTTAAAAAACTATCGTTAAGCAATACATAGGTAAGAGATGTCGGAAATGCGTTCAAGCGTAGTTTTCCCATGAAGAACAAGGCAAAATGTAGTACTATAGTCAAAAAAAAAAAAAAAAAAAAAAACTGGACGAGGTCCTGACGTTTCGAACGAAAGCTCTTCATCAGAGGAAAGTGGAAGCTGAAATAAAAAAACTTTTTATTTTTGGTTCTTCCAATTGATGATTTGCAATCAGTCCCTGGAGATTCAATGACATTGATACAGCAACCATGTTGAAACAAATACTTTCGCTTACATTTAATCATTTTGCAGTTATTTTTTCGACCTCTTTAACACCCAAAAATACTTTTTAATAGCCACCTTTCGATAATTACCAATAAACATAGATTTACTAACCTTCATATCCTTTAGTCTTCATTTATATTTTCAATCCTCATCCTCCGCCTAATCCATCACTCGCCCACTTCATGAAGCAAACCACCAGAATTTCATGCTTCAACTACCAACAAGAATATCAATTCCGTCGACAAATACCAAATATCCTTTTATGCATGAAGGCTAAACATTCCAAACAACCATTTCAGCTCATGATACATAAACCGAAGATTTCCACTCAACCATCCACCACCATCCCACCCCATTCATAATCACAACCAGCCATCGTCCCATCCCCACATGTTTCCATAACTACGTTTACGCAACCTATTCATCCTTCGTCTCAAGCGACACGTTTTCACAAACGAGTTTGTAAGTACCATTTATTTTTCTGATATATCAAAAAATTTTCCCACGTGTATCATTACGAATGACATCACTTTACAATATCCTGGAATAAATATTTCAAGTTTCACTCCCACTACCCTCGCATTTTTCAACAGTTCTTATCCTTTTTTCGGCTTGTCTTTTTCGCGCTCTCTTTCTTCAAACGAAAAAACACTTTCACATATCCTTCTCTCTTCCACACTCCTTTCCATATACGGCCTGCTGTGTAAGAAACATGTCTTCCCAGTCATGCTTGGAACTTGAAGATTCGTCGCTATATTTTTAAAAACAAGGGACTTGGCCCTGGGAATTATCCTTCGTATTCACGGCACCCCGGTTTTTGCAATTCCCGGCAATGTCTTTTCTCCACTTCTCTTCTCTGTCAACTTCAACACCTATCTTACCCCTCCTTCTCTCAACACACACCTAAACGACTCTCATTTCACTATTCAAACATAATTTTTAACAAAACAATTCAACATCACTAGGTGGTCAGAGCAACTTTATTCCCAGGATCCGAATACCCGATTTTTAATCATTTATGTTCATTTTTGTTCTTTTATTTTTCGGCATTTAGATTTTATCATTACTTTTATATTATTTTATATAAATAAACAAGAAACTCGCATGTTTATCGTGTTTCCTCCAATGTGCAGATGATCATGCTGATCGAAATCGTTTGTTTTTAACCTGTATATCCTTTTCAACTATTTACCGATTTTTAATCATTTATGTTCATTTTTGTTCTTTCATTTTTCTTCATTTAGATTTTATCATTATTTTTGTATTATTTTATATAATTAAACAAGAAACATGTTTATCGTGTTTCCTGTAACGTGCAGATAACCATGCTGATCGAAAACGTTTGTTTTTAACCTGTATATCCTTTTCAACTATTTACCTCATAAGTATATGTAACATATTATGGAGAATTCAATTATAAATCAGGTTTTGCTTTTAATTTTTAACTCCTTCACTTTTACATCTCTCCCTTTCCCGAGTAAAATCGTCTGGCATTAGCCAGAGTAACATAATAAAAGTCCCATGTGTCAGGGAAGGAGTTAAGTCGATAGTCTGTTTCTTCTAGTTTAAAATGAAAACAGGATGTTCTAGGTGACTGCTCATATAGAAAGAATAAGCCTTACGTTGACAGCGGATTTCAAAGTTAATGATTTTTATTTTCTAAACTAGTAAAGGCTGTACAAACAATACCTGGTTTTAGTTGTTTAGGGGACCAACATGTTAGCCTAAAAACTTTGCTATCATAAAAATGCTAAGTGATTATCATAAGGATGGGATTCTATTTAAAATCCATACGCTGCAACGTTATAAATGCATCAACTATACATACGAATCCTTTCTTCAGATTTTTCTAAAAGACATTGGAAAAAATAAACGGAAGATCAAAAATGTTGAAGTGTGTGGATTTTAAATAGAAACTTTTATGCTAACCTTTTCCGAAACTAGGAAGAGCAGCGTCTTCTCCGCAGCATTGTTTGACTTCATTTATTTTGAGCACCATTTCAAAAAAACTAAACCGAAAAAAAAACCTTTAATTCTGTACCATACCCGCCCGTGAAAGATAACATCGGCAATATTCATTCTCTCAACACTGGAAAACCAAGTTGTCAAGATTATGAGTGTAGGTGGGGTTTTCTACCGGCAGCCACATAGTTTTTATGGATTTAATTCTCATCAAGCGTTCAAACTTTCTTATTGTGTCCAAAAACATCGTTATTTGTATCAACCAACTGTAGTGCATGAAATGCTGAAAATTACAATACCCTATATTTTATTTTGTTTATTTTATTTTTTATTTTATTTTATTATTTTTAGGTATGACCTAATGAATAGCATTAATGCCAGGGGAACATATTTGTGGTAATTTTTTATTTCATCAGAATTGGATTTATTTAATTTTAAATTTAATGTATCTGCTCTATTAATTCATTATTTGTAAAAATAATACTGTACACTGAATGAACCTTTCTTTTATTTCCAGTTCTCAAGCTTGTATACCATATCTGAAGTTAGCCAAAAATCCACACATCTTAAACATAAGTCCCCCCCTGAACATGAATCCCATATGGTTCAGAGGTCATGTAGGTCTGTATAATTTTTATTACTTAGATATTACAGATATTAAAGAGTATATCACCTCCAAATTTCTTTTTACTCTAAAAAGTTCACACATTTCCCGGAGCAATATCTTGTTCATTTTGTTCTAGTTTCTCCAAACCCAGGCATATTATAGCCCGTCAAAGTCATGAAGAAACACCGCCATTTTGGTACACAAGCGACCTTGTTAGGAGAATAGGTCTATTCAACTTACACGTCACAAACTAATTTACGTGGCTATTTTCAAAGAATGACCGCCATCTAAATTAGTTTGTGACGTGTAAGTAGTCATAGACCCTGACAAGCCCGGTTGTGAACCAAAATAGCGGGTTTTTTCATGACTTTGGGGGTCCATAATCACTCATGGTACATGCTACTGAGCGATTTTAAACTTAAAACAGCAGTGAAAAGCCTGCAGAAACTACAGCTGTCTTGTATCTATATATTTGAACGTATGTTGAAGTTCTCTGAGGGTTTCTTTTCTGTTTTGGTTTGGGGCTTTTTATAGTAGTTTATTTAATTTTTTTAATACATACACGAACATGAGAACATCCCACACTCGTCCATTTAAACAAAGGTTGTACACTTACCATTCATTTTTACTTAGGGCAAACACTAGAATTGCAGAAATGTATTGAACTATGATATTAAAATAGAATTTATTTCAAATATTGTTTACCAATACGCACTCATCAGTTTCAATTTAGTGCCAAATTTATGCAAACATTATTTTGTGTTTCTGCCAAATGTGTTTTATAATTCCGACGTCATAAAATCTTTTTGAGACTTAACTAAATTGTGTCAATCAAAGAACAATACTAATAGAAAAACGTTCATCTCCGTTTTGATTAGGCAGTAATCAATCGACAAATTTCTCAGAATTACCTACTTTAACTCTCGGTGGTTTTCGTAAATCTAATTTCCGTCCTTTTAAATCGTTATATCTTCTTCTCTTAGCTTACACTATTGCCAAATATGGAATGTCCATGTGCGTTCTTGGAATGGCTCATGAATTCAAAGATGACGGTATTGCGGTGAATGCCTTGTGGCCTAAAACAGGTTTGTACCACAAAATTGGAGAATTGGTAATAGGTATCATTAGCAGTCCCATGCAAGTGCTGCAATATGATTGGCCCCAAATTGGATGTATAATTGTTAACAGATATCGAGATGGGGTAAGTAACGGAATAAGATCGATTTTTTCGGCCTAATACAATGATTTCCTAGTTTTCCGTGATAAATTTCAAAAACCTAACTAGCATCAATTGTAGTCGAGGAAGTGGTCAGTCGCCACCAAGCAATGATCATAAAGAAAGTTGGGTACATCACATAAATTAGTGTAATGTAATGATCATTTGTGCTGTTTGTTAATCAACAATTATTTACAGTAATATTCAGAATGTGTTTTTTGTGTAACAAACCCTAGGACGTTTTTATACAATTGGCGTTGTTTTCATATATGCGTTATTCGTAGCAATTTCTACAGCTGCAATGGAAATGTTGGGTGGGGATGGAGCGTTGAAGCAATGTCGTAAACCAGAAATCATGTCCGATGCAGCATACGTAGTCTTAACCAGAGACAACAAATCCAGGACCGGGGAATTTTTGATTGACGAAGATGTACTAAAGGAAGTTGGAGTTGAAGATTTTGAAAGCTATGCATGTGTTCCAGGTAGGGCAACTGGTGGTCACATTAACGAACGTGCGCGGATAAGAACTATAGCTTATACGTTAATATATTCAGGCGTTCTGTTAGAAAAGTTAAATTTATGCTTTACATTCTTTTGGGCAACTATCCATCAGTTAAGTCGACCAGCATTTTCACCAACAATTTATTAAGTCCCCTATTAATGCACAGATATTGCAAAAATTTAACTATAAATCTTCACTCCATAAATAACAATGATTGTTGATAAACCCGTTTCACGGCATTTTAATAGCACTAACCATTCGTTTACTGATATAAAAATCTGTGCCATCTCATAAATTTGCGAGAGTAACGATAGCCGCAAGAGACAAGTAGGACGTCTCATTTTCAAATTTGGAACTATTTACCCCATGAAATCAATGAGCGCTTTTTTTCTTTGATCCCTCACTAAACTACTGTTTTTGTTTTTCAGGATCGGATAAAAACGTTAGCTTGTGAACTTTATTCCCTCAAATTTTACTTTAGTAATTATTTCAGTTTGTGTCATTCATCCCTTCACATGCCAATGATTTGTCTCGCAGGGGCGAATAAATACATTGGCTTGTATTCCTTATTTCCTTTTAGTCAAATTTTTTTCTCATTTTTATTGTTTTTATAATGACATTTTCCTAGCATAAAAGACATTGGCTTGTATCCCTTATTCCCTGGGGTGTTCTTTTGTATTAACTTGTTGCTTATTACCTTTTGGGTGTTACCATTCCCCTGGGGCCTCTGCAGAGGTACACACTTTTCAGACTAGGATTTCTTGGTAGACAACTATTTATTGGATTTTAGCCATCAGGCACACAGCTCTTCGCTGGTCCCCGCATTGCTGCATTCATTTAATTGTTTACAGACATTAAAATGAGATAAAATTTTGATGAAACAAATTTTGCGGTGATTTTGCAAAAAGAAAGCAATTTTCGATTTTCGATCCTGCAAAACACTCTAAAAATGCATTGCATAACGACTCGATTTTTTTAACATGCAACATTTGAAACAGTAGTAGTTAAAACAAAGAATCTGTGCCGCCAACGAAGGATGCAGTTTCTCACATTGCCTCCCCTTTGTGACACCGCGGAAAATTCTGGACAATCTGAGTTGTTAGATCCGTGAATCATGGTGAATCCTTGATCGCTGTGAGGTTTTAATCTAATATCTAATGAAGACGAAATAACGAGGTAACAAAACTACAACATTGCGTGAAATACCGCTAATGTTGGTATCACTCGTTCAAGCTTTCACATTCAGGGATATTTCCTTTTTTTTTTTTTTTTTTTTTTTTTTGCAAGTTTGGTTGACATTCCCTAAAACGGGCTTTTCGATGACAATTTACAAATGTGCTAAAAATATTACACTAATTAACAACTTGGATCATGATGTAGTAAGAATTTACGTTAAAAGTGTAAAGTTAAATATAAACTTAAGATTAATTACACCCTTCTAAATTAAGATTCGGTCCCGAAGAATTTTGGGTCATTTTATGGAGTCATCTGGCGAATTCGAAGTTTTAAGGAATTTTTAAGAAACTTCTAAAATTTTAATCGAAATGTTAGTGATAAAGTTTATCAATTACACGTTTTTTCATCAATCAAAATAATTAAAAGGGCAAAGTGAAAACTAATCCCAAAGTAAATAACTTAACAACAAAAGCATTACCCAAGTGTCTGGTTCACTATCAATACTGGGAAAGTACTGAAGTAGAGTCGGTTCTCCCACAGTAACGTTAACCAATCAGACTGAACCCACAATTCTCATGCATTACCCTCGTACCCAGTTTGTCTCATGCATAACCAGCCTTTCACCCAGGCACTGGGAAAAATGTAAACAGGTGAGGATGCTTGGCTTTGATACGACAAGAGATGGTAGCACCTCTAAGAAAATGATCAATACATTTCACAAAAAGCTCAAAGCTTTCTTATGATGAAATTTAAGCAAATAATTAGCAGCATTACGTCAATTTCACGATGTAAATAATAAAATTATGTCTTATCGATTTTTTAAATTCTGTTTGTCACCAGAATAACCAGCGTTAAGGGAAATGGGATATAGTGGAAATTTTTGGATTTTAGTGAAAATCTAAGGACATTTAATGCACATCCTGAGGCATTCGTAAACTTGCTATAATCTTATTTGTTTCTGAAGCCCCAGAGTGAAGGTTTGTTTAACGCAGTCAAGTTAAACCTCTCAAGTCTTTCCCGAACTGCGGTTAGAAACGATCTCTGCCGAAGTCACTCTCGCATTTTTCCACTTTTTGCTAATGTGTTGGTAATGATCTACTGCAGGATGCCAAAAAATATTTGTCCTTCTCCAATTCTGATTTTTTTTTCTCATTAAATTCTGTTCTTTGAATTAAGTCATCGAAGTAGATGTCCTGGGGTACTCACCCAAACTGAAGCCGAGACTAAAGTCTCACCATAACGCTACAGAGATTACTTTTACGTTCTCTAAATGAAGTATTTCAAGAAATTTTTGATGTCTTATTGCTGTATACATCCTAGAGAACAGGTTTGCAGATCCGAAAATAAATTGTATATCTTTTTACTATTTTCATCATATTCGGCAGGTAATGATTTGCTCCCAGACTTCTTCCTGGATGTTGGGGGTACAGATGTAAAAGATCTTACCCAAAGGCTGCGAAACATCGATAATGAAGGACAACAATCAGAAGCGAGCAGTGTTAATGAGTTGCCTCAGTTATTTGAAAAAATAAAAGACGGTTGTAATGAAGAAGTAGTCTCGAACATGAAGGCGATATATCAATTTAATTTAACCGAAGAAGGACCATGGTATTTAGATCTTAAAAGTGGTTCAGGTAAGTAAGTGAAGCCAGCGTTTCACGTTTAAAATTCTTTTGTAGAAGTCCCGTAAGATACGACGGTGGATGGTTGAAATAGCAAGTCACCTTTGAACTGGCACACAAAGTGAGCCGACCGGGGCTTAATGTTTAAAAAATACGATTTCTCGTTTCTATTAAATAACTTCTTTTTTACTAGACCGGAAGAAGCTTCTAATTATAGTATTGTTCTTACGTTGCTTTGACTCACAATATAAATTGTTGACAGTAGTGACTTGTACCCAGGCTATTACATTCCAACTAAGAAAGCACAGTTCGACTCATAATCTAAGTTCTCCATAGATTAGCAATGAATTGCATGAGGTGAAATTACCTCAACCTTTTTAATTTTATAGTGCTAACATAACTTTGAATTTTTATAAAAAGGTTTTCAAACTGTTGGTTGGATTTTTCAACCGAACATGCGCAGCTTACTTACAAAATCAAATCACAATATGCAGCACAAGAGAATAGCTTGCAATGTTTACCGCTGAAAACTAAATTTTCAATCGAAACATGCACCAAGGAGTGCTTAGATAATTTGCGTGGTGGTAAGCATTGCCAGCGTTCTGTATAATTCAGGAGTCCCTGATTTAATTAAATAGCTTGAATAAATTGATTGATATTTTTTTTAAATAAGGAAAAACAATCGGGCATTTATTTTGGGGTAAGCACGTTAATGATTGGTAGGACGGTACAAAATCGTTTGTTGACTATATGTATACCTTAGGATTTCGCAACTTATTATTTTTCTTCTAGGTGATGCTGGTCCAGGCGAACCCCCAACATCCCCCGATGTCACATTTTCTCTTGATAAAGATAGCTTCATTGCGATGTTCTCTGGAAAACTAAAACCGACAGCTGCATTCATGCAGGGCAAATTAAAAATTAAAGGGGACATGATGTTAGCAATGAAACTGGAGACTTTAATGACCAGTATGAAGTCTAAGTTGTAGTAAATCTTATTGTCTTAAGCTATTTTAACATGTGGAAAATGTTCGTGGTTTTGGAGGCACACGCTATGGTTTCGTCTTATACTTTGGAAATTTAAGGAATTATAAAAGCAATTACTCTTCGTTTCTGTCCGCGTGAAATATGTAAGGACTAATCAAAACTGATTTAGATTTTAGAGACATTCTGAAGTTTAAAAGAGAATTTTCCATCGTGTGTATCCTTTCTGTTGAGCTGACTTTCAGACCGAAGGGCAAAAAATGCGCTTGCACTAATTTTGTTTCGTAAAAATGGGAAACAAATAAAAATAGACTAGCTTTCTGTCCGACAGCTCAGTGGATAAAGTAAAAACATAGGGCCCAAATCTCTTAGTCGAGCAGAAATCGGGCTTTAGACTTGACGTGAATTAACCTGGCACTTGTAAATTTAATATTTGTTTAAATTTTAAGGGAAGGTCATTCATCACTAGGGATAAGTGACCTAGGGTTACTCATCCCTCGGGGGTCATTTATCCCTGTGACACCAGCACAATATGGTCAGAGGTACCTAGCTCATCAAGTCATCTTTAGTTATCTAGTTATTCTAGTTATCTTTGGTTGCTTAGTTCAAGTTATCTGTAGTTATCTAGTTACATTTAGTAACTAGTTATTCAATAACTAAATTAAATATAACTAGAATAATTAGATGACTAAAAGTAAAGAATAACTACATAACTCTAGGATGAGTGGAGTGACTTACGGAAAAAAAAGAGAGAATGAAACATTGAAGAAAAGGATTTAATTTCACGGTAGCGTAACATGAGGGTTAATCAGGTTTACTTCGTTCAATTGGGCTCTTTTTGCATTCTCGCATTCACTTTTGTTTGGGCACAAACTCAATATCTGGCTCGATCGTTAACAGAAGCCATAGGCAGGGCGATAAATAAAACCTCGACCGCCTCAATCTGTGTGTGCTGTGAACCTTTTATGTTATGTAAATTTACTACGCCATTAACCATACGCGATCGATTGTTGATGAATATTGAATATTAATATTTGAATACTTATTACTTGAATATGAGGTTGAATAGACTAGTTTGGTGATATGAACAATGTCATCTTGTAGTATAAGACTTCTTAACTGAGAGCAAGATCCGTCCGTAAGTTCTTTTCTTACAGACCTCGAAGACTGACGTTTCGAGCGAAGTCCCTTCGTCTGCCCGTTTCACTCCGACAAAGAGCCTTCACCCGAAACATCAGTTTCTCCATTCTTAAGTTCCGGCAGTTTTCCAATCCTTTCGATTATCTACAAGCCGTTCAATACTGCAGACGCAGCACCCTATTTTTATATCATTGTTTGAATTTTCACCGCTGCGACCTTATGCCTGACCTGAAGAAATTTTGTCACGGTCTCCGCCACGACATGGTAAGTCATTTATTTCCTTTTTTACCGTCGATCCGTAAACCAGCTCTCCGTTCGTTTGATCTTAGTGGCTGTTTACGTGGAAGCGAGCCAACCCCCTTGGTAGGGCTAGCCCTTGTAAGAGGGCTGAATTTCACCTCGCTTTCACATGGGAATTTTCTGGCCCTTTGAAGAGGGCTGGCCCTCGAAAATTCTCGAATGCGCTGGTGTACATTGATTTTTTCAGCACTCCTAGGAGGGCCAGCCCTCTTGAGTGTGTTCACATGGTAAATTTCCAGCCCTTCTAGGCGAGATCCCGGGTTGCTAATAGCTAGATCTTGCCTAGTAGGAGGGCTGGCCCTCTCGTTATGTAAATTCCAACAAATTTGTACAAGGTATTACGCTAAGAGGCGGGATCTCGGCTTGGATATATATATATATATATATATATATATATATATAAAACTACAGACGGAACCGTTTCGGCCTTATGGGCCTCATCAGTGTAGTGCTGATGATCAGGATGAAAGTAACTGTTAT
>JBAHVQ010000408.1:251199-262690 GCA_036872915.1 Nanipora kamurai | reverse complement strand
TCAATGTATATTACTTGTTATATATATTCATAATATACCATTAGAATTTTGTTCTTAGCCTTTAGTCTGGAAAAAAACATTTGAGGGGTCTTCCACCTTAAACACGGACCGAGTGTATATATAGCGGCTGGGTAGCTCAGTCATTTAGTATTAAAAATACAGCAATAATCTTATTGGCTTTTGTTGGATGCCTCATTTATTTGCACTTCACACTATGAATAATAATAAACTACAATAAGTTTTATCCACGAGGTTGAAATATTGACTTGTATGCGTAATTTACTTCTTTTCACTTAGTGAGTGCTTTTCTACAAAGTTCTTCAGCCTCTAAATTGACTTTTGGCGGATAACTGAAGATTATAAAGCTTTGGTTTTAACGTCATATTTAAAATCATGTTTACTGTTATCGAACTCGCTATGCTCGGGTACACTAGAATGAATTTTCCGGGGGGTGTTCACTTTTATACGCTCGTTCCTTGTTTTAAGACTAAAAATAAACGTAAAATCGCTTATGCTAATATCTAAGTATTATGAATATTATATATGATTTTCAAGTTTTTGCTTTTTTTAAATGAGTAAGGGATTAAGCTTCTTGGCTCTTCCCAAATTCAGCGTTTCTAACAAATGAATAAATTAAATGTGAATGTGCCTGAAATAAAAAAATGTTCTTTTGTTTCCTGACTTTTGACTCCTCTTGACTTTTGATCGAAATTTTTAACAGTGCCTAGCTTTATATAGTGTTATTTCCTTAGTAAAATAAGTTTTGTTATCACTATTATGTTTTGCTGAAATGGGTGCAGCGCAAGAATGTATTCTAAACTTGATGTCCATGCCACGTCAACATATTAGCATATTAATTTATTTACAGTTGTTATGCAAAACCGCTGGGTAAAACATATGTCAACACAACAGGCGATCACAACTTCCAAGTACCTTAAGTTTTTAAGAAGGATACGACGGTGTCAAATATCAACACGAGATAAATGTTTAACACGAGATTTAGTGAAAGGAAATGAAGGATAATCGTCGAGTAGCTCCAGCAAATGGCAGTGGTTCCCTTAGAAGGAGAGCACAAGAATTCTTTCTTATGGACACCATTGAAAATGTGCTTCGATCAAAACCAACCGACATAATCGTTGGCGCCTTCGTCTCAATACTCATCACAATATTAACGTTCATCCTGGCATTATTTTGGGGAAACTACACAGTGGCCATGTTGGTTATATTCATATGGATTATGCTCCCATAGCATGCAGTCATAACACCTTCAACACAATCAAACTACTATATACGACCCAGTCTATTAGAATTTAAATCTGAACGTACATACGGCTTCCGTGTGAACCAACACCAACTTACTCCGTGTGTTCACACAGAAAAACTTAAAACGGTAAAAACTATCACTGAGTAATTTTGATGCATTTTTATAGTGAACAAAGTCTTTGGAATCCACCGACGTTCTTTGTGTTCTGAAACATGACAAGAGAAAAAGTACTATAGGTCTTTATAGAAACTTAGGTTAAATTTATAAATTTATCTTGTAAATTTATCGTTTCATATCAAGCTATGAAAATAATGATGAAGTTTGTATAGTTTGTTTATATAAGGGTGTAGTCGAAGAACACCTCACTTGAGGCACAGCTGTATTTCTCACGAAGCTTTTCCTTAGGGTCACGGAAACTTGATTAAAGCCATCGGGCAACGATTGAAGAATCTTGCCTTCAACCGTAACGCTTCCACATGGGATTATTTTACATTTCAGTAATAATGGAGTTATATTTAATGTTTATCCGGACATAAGCTGAATCGTGTGATGAAAAACGACATCACTCAATTTAATGAAATCTACTTGTAAATTAATGTTAAAATAAAAATAAAGATTATGGCATCTTGGTTATAATAACCGAAATGAATCCACTGGCCGACTCATGACTTCGGAGTTGGTACCCCGGGCAAAACTTCTAGTTTGCTGGACGAAAGGTTTGCTCTAGGGGGAAATTTTTAATATTGTCTAACCAGCATTACTTTTATTTTAAAATGTTTATGAAAATCTATTATTTTAAATCATTTATTTTAACCTTATGTCAGATTGTTTATAACTCATGTTCCGTAATTCTTTCGTAGTCTTGCAGGCAAAGAACGTAACCAGTTTTGTAGCTGACTAATTTATGAAGCTAGATAGTCTGATTTATACGGGTGTTGCAATTGCAAGCGGAAGCGAAATCAAATTTATGTGTGAACCGTCGTAAAACAAACGTAAGCAGAACCATGAGACAAAAGAATCTTTATTTTCTTTTTTGTTTTACTCTTATGCTGGCGTTTATTTCGTGAGCTTGCATTTATGGTTGTGCTCTCCCTCAGGAATATCAGCTTTGTCTTACCTTTTGTTTGAACCTTGTGCTTGCACTTGGGTGAATCGGGCTTTCAACAAACGCTGCATGGCAGCCAATGGACTGAATTGCGTAGATTTTAAAATAAAATTATTATCTATACCTATACGATTATGTACACTCCAAACGGAGAAGAGGAAAATTTACATACAGCAAAATTGCATAATAAGTTAGAATATGAAATTAAAAAAAAGAAATTAGTTACACGGTTCAACAAATACTTCCAATAGTTATTTACACGAAGATGTAACGAATGTGTTTTTAAATTGATTAGTATGAATAAAAGGGACTTCATATCCACGTTCGCTTCTTAGATAGTAACTTAATTCATACAGTATGTAGGGGGTATAAGATGGCGGAGCTTATGGTTGCTGTCTTTAATTTATCATTGAACAGAAAAATTTATCTCGTAACTCTTGGCGTCGAACATCGAACCAACTAAGACCAGAAAGCCTCAGAGTGTCATTATACGTCATTCTTGGAAAAATGATAGATAATACCCGTTTTTGAATTCGTTCTAAGTTCTCCTGGAGGTATCCTGCCGTGCAGAATGAGAGACCTGTGCGCCGTACTCGAGAACAGGTCGAATAATAATAATAATAATAATAATAATAATAATAATTTATTTTGACCGGTTAGCTTCTTCAGCACAAAAATGTGGCTGTTATCAATGAAGGATCTGTTTCAAAAAAAAAATTAAATTAAAAAACTAAATTTATGCTAAAACCGCAGTCAAGCTAAAACTTCAAGTTAAAAATTAAGACTAATACTACTAGTTTTATTCTTAAAAAGCAGCAAGGAGTGGTCCATTTTCAGGTCATCAGGAATCTTATTGAAAAGTAAAGCCCCTTGATACGTAAAGAGTTTAGAGTGCGATAATCTTGTGAAGCAATTATGTAGGGCCGCAGGCGCGATGTTATGTAAGCATTTAAACACTTCATGGATACATCTGCGATTCCTAATATCGTTAACACTTGGAACACTTTAGATCCAGTTACAATCTTTTTGGCTCGATTGTGGATATCTTCAAACTTTTGTTTATACGAGTCCGATAAGTTAATTAAGACATTATTGCAATATAGCATCACTGGCAAGACCATGATCTTATAGATTTTTTCAGCAGTGAATGGACCGATATTCTGTCGTATCCTAGACAGCATTCGTACACGTGATGAAGCCTTTTTCAATGTCTTATTTAATTTAAATATTCACGATAACTCAAGTTTTTGTCCATGTAAACACCAAGATATTCATAATCATTTGATTCTGTTATTTGAGTGCCATTAATTTTGAGATCCAGTTGTGATGATCTTGAGGTTTTGCTGTCCGTACCAAACATTATACATTCCGCCTTCGATTTTTTAACTACTACTTTTTAACTATTTTTTTTAACTACTAAGTTATTAGCAGAAAACCAATTCACCAACTTTACGTCGGAATTCAGTTGCTCTTGAATATTTTCACAACTTTTATCAGAATAATATATTATAATATATTCGGACATTTGTTTGTTCAACATGAAAACGTAGCCACCTTTACAATCCAAATACAGATAACGTGCTCATCAACCACGAGAGAGTGGCGTCATTTAGACGAGCAACTAAAAGCTTGGATTCTGATGCGGCGGCGACTGTAGATAGATAGATCGATCGATCGATCGATCGATCGGTCGGTCGGTCGGTCGGTCGGTAGGTAGGTTGGTAGATAGATATACACATATACATACATACATATATATAATATATATAATATATATATATACATATATAGATTACTCTACAAGTAACAAAGTATATTACTTTTGATTTCTGAATACACAAAATATACATAAAATGTAATTCTAACTTCGATACTGTCTAGAAATATTTTTTTAAGTACGAAAACGTAGAACAGTTATTTAATTCAAACTGGAAAAAGATCAACAGACAGAACTTTTATTTCTGAAAACAAAACACGAACTACTTAGTCAAATAAATGTCGGATAAGAAATAGTACATTAGCTTTTTTCTTAGACCAAAGTGGTTCCAAATTTGACATTGAGGGCAAAAGCCCCCCGTTGACAGCGTTTCAATTTTTTTAACTTTACTTTTCCTTTCACAACTCTCCGTATTCGCTTGTGTATTTTATAAACCTTGTGAAAATGTTGTAAAAATATGTAAACATGTAAATATGTAATTGCATATCATAGGCAAAATGTTGAACAATTATAATAATAATGCCAGATAGTGATGATAATTAGTATTCGAATTGTAATTGTTAATAGCTCATACAACATAATTACTATGTTCAATGTTTGATGATTATCCAACTAAATATGCAATATTATTGGCATTGAAAAAAATCTTGCATTCAAGGGTATGAAGACTATTTGATTTTCATAGATGTTATAGGAAGCTTCAAATAACTTTTAAAGCTCTTAAAGAATTCTCAGTGTTACCATAGGAAATTCACAACAGCTTCAAATACACGGCAAGCACTTGTAACGCCTAAGCCAGAGAGGTTTTTATTCCAAACATAAATTAGACTGCCAAAAACTACTTATAAAATAGTAGAATTAGCCGACGAAAACCTGATCGTACAACTAAAAACTAAAGGATATATCTTTATTCGAAATTTAGACAAAATCCGTCGGTCGTTTGAGCTTTGCCATGACTAAGGACTCAAGAACCACACTGCAGGAACCATTAAGGCCAAGGTGAAATCTTTAGTAAGCATTGCAAACAGAACAACAAAGACATTAAAGGCCACAATAATACTTGTTCCATACTGCATGTATTTTTCCTTATTTGGATTAATCATCTGAAAAATAGCTGCGTCCATCTTATCCACTTTTGTCAGCTTGGGTTTTCGGCCTGTCTCCTTCGATCTCTTGCTCACTGGAGGTGTTGTACTGTAGGCTTGCGAGAGTTTATCGATCGAGTCCAGCATCATGATTCAACTGCGTAACAACCAAATTTTAAAGTAAAATCAGAACACAAAGCTTAGTCCTAACAATGCCAGCTTTATAAAGTACACCTTAAAAGGAAATGTCTCGGGAAGACTATCGGCGTGACTTGTGTTAATTTTAGTGACAATTTACGTTTGTTATTAAGCACTTCAGTCTTACGACAATCGCAAAATATGCGAATAGACTCAAATTCCAGCAACAAAGCCAAAACTATACGCAGTGTACAATCCAATTGATGCTTACCGTATCAATTAACTTTGTATGACGCTTTCCCAGCTGGCTTTCCTTGATCATATCTATATTCCAGTCTGCCCTTTAAACTTTAATCTATATGGTTTCATGATTGATCATTCTTCCTATCTGATCTTTCTATTTTCCGCATCTTATTACATCGGCGAAAAAATACATGCAGTTTGTACGAACATGATACACATCTCATTATCCCCACAAACTTTGGTTGTTTAACTGTATGTCAACAAGAATAACAAAAGACAAGCCCAATAATGTGTTGTTAAGTCTAAGCGCGTTTTAAAACACCACGTCAGCAAATAATATAAAAACTAAGCCGCACAAACTACATCATGTCAGTTATATGAACACTTTGTAAAATTTTCCTGCAACGGTATCGGAAATGAACTAAACAAACTTATAGAACTTTAATAAACGAGGGAGAATTTATGTGGTGCAAGGTTGTTCAGTCCGCTAAATTGTGCGAAAGCGAGAGTTCTTTGAATAATTATTAATTTTGGTAAATATGTGCAAATAATGAAATATGGATGTCTTGTTACCACAAATTAAAAAACAGCTGATCGTGAGTAAAGTAGTATGGTGGTTTTGTGTATAATTAGTTTTGTTAATGGGAGAATTACATAAATATACTTTTGTTTAAAAAAAGACTTGAAAACTTAAAAAAAGAACTTAAAAAAAGAATGTTTCAAACAACACAACTCTCAAAAAATATCTTTGAGAGTAAGAGCTTATTTTACAAACACTGTTAATCTAACGCCATTGAGCTCGCAAAAGTATTTGTTATATATAGTAACGCAAACTAAAAATGCGCTGGTGTCATATTCCGGGGTTCCTCTATAATACGGACACCTCTCTAATACGGACATTTTGCTCTGTCCCTTCGATGTCCGTATTAGAGAGGTTTGACCGTACTTCGCAAATTCAGTAGTGATGAGAAACGTTGAAAAGATGCTGAACAATACTTTTGGTCCATCGATGCTGCACGTCCATAATTAAGTTCTTACAGCATTGTACAGCCAACAATATTGTAACAACGCCTGAGATTTTTGTATGTGCTAATACGTATAAAATGTATACTAAAGGCGTTGAAAATGCAAACGAACCTATGGAATGAAAATACACCCCATGAAAAACTCGAGACTGTACAATAATGTTCACTTCTTTCACGACCGGACCTTTTCTTCCTCAGTAAAATTGTCAATCACGAGTATACACTGGAGAAAATGTTCTAGGTATGTGGTGCAGTTCAGTGAAGCGAACATTTTTGTACTTGGGAGAATATAATGGTGATTCTTTCCACTTATCCCTTTAATTACATTTATTTTAAGAAGACGCGACTCACTGGCAGGTCAAGTTATTGTTTATCGAGAAACCGTATGCCTTCCACTGTTCTCTCTCTCTCGTCCCTTCCTGTTCAATCCCCTTCTTTCCCTCTTCACTCGTTTCAATGAAAGAAAAGAGTTTTACTTCGCACAATCGATGATTACAAAAACTAATTACAAGAGCCAAAAAATTACAAATTGATTATAACACATGCACGAACACTCCTCTGAAAGAGCTCGAATCAAATTCATAACAGTGAACAAAAATTTAAATCAAATTCGTTCCAATGACAAAAATTTAAATCGAAAGGGAACTAAAGAAATAACTGAGTAAAGTTCGCAGACTGTCAGTCACTGTAGTCACCAGATATTTAGTATTTATTGCAGTCAGCTGACGTGTACTGAGTACAAACACCGTTATTAGTCGACTCTTTGTATCCAGGTTTTTTATCCAGTCCTGACCCTAAGTTAAGACAAAAATACCAACGTATTACTCCAAAATTATTACGCTGACATATTTATAATTTATACTCAGAAACAACGTACGACAGGAGTTTTTTTCAAAACTAAACATGGATTCTCCAAGAGGTTATGAAGTGCCTCAAAGATCACCCGTCATCCACATTGCTGGATTAAGAAGACATTTTTGGGAAGTTTCATGGGCCCCACACTTTTACGCTTCCCGCACCTTGTCGTTTGCATTGCATGCTTTTTGATGAAATGCGATATAACGTTCGTCGCAACAACGTTACTTTCATCTTCACGTCATTAAATCATTATGTATCTATACAGATATACTAGACTGAATTGTAAAGGGGGGTTCTCTCTTTTATCCGCACGCTTCGCGCATCAGTAAGCCTGAATCGACGCACACTTCGTACCTATAAACATAGTTACAAGCCACAACATTTTACTACAACAGCCCCCTGTCACTATAAATGGAATCCAGGCATTCCCACCCTACGATGCAAGCTTCGAGATTTTTACCCTCGCCCACAAAGGCCTTCGGCCCTCGGAACGTGCTTCGCGCAGTGGTCCAGGGAATAACTTGGAGTTCACAAACATATATTTAGTCGAAAATGAAAACGCACATTAAACTATGCAGACTTTACTACCAAAGTTAACTAATATATGAAAAAATGGGTTTTTTCTCAATATGAAATAACTGCAACATTCTAGAACAATTTAAAATATGGTGTTTGTATTATTATTTAATATGCATTATTCATGCATAATTTATGGCGGCGATTTTTCATTTATCATTTTGAGGGCCTAACAAGTGACGAAAGTGGGAAAATTGATTAAAGTTGAGAACATGAGTTTATTCATGAATCACGCAGGCCACTTTTATATTTAGAAACTATACATATTGCCGTCTTCGACTTGTAACAGGATTACGCAGTGGCAAATTACAAATATCTTGGGAACTATTCGGTGCTGAGCTAAATAATTTGACATAACTTACCAGTTTACATTAGGTGAACACATGTAGTTTTAGTACTAAGACTGGAGCAAAAATTATTGAACTATTCAATATGAAAGATTGGTAATTTTTACAGTTAATATACTATTTTATTATTCTAGAACAAATGTTAAAGTTTATGCCATAAGATTTCAATCAGTTTTTCTCGGAATTTAAGATACAGCACGGAAAATTCAAAATTTCGATATTTTACTTATTATTGTTATTATTATTTAATCATATTTTATAACGGTAGCCCTTCAGTGAGTTACAACTGATTTCCAAGGGGCCGTTGCTTAAAACATATAAAAAAATAACCTACTAATTACAAGTTATGTACATATTATTCACAACAAACTTATAATAAAAATACAAGACATGGTATCGAAATTATATCGCTTCGTTGAGAATAGCCCTACGTTGATTTATTGATATATCATTTTGCTTTGTCCTTTGTGGGAGCTTGTTCCGAAAATGAGCTCCAGAATAACTGAAGCTCTTTTTCAAGTAGTTTGTTCTAGGTTTTGGTATAGTAAAATTGATTTCATTGCTGCGAAGGTTGTATGAATCATTATTACTAATGTCAAAAAGGCTTGTCAGAGATTCCGGCATTTTATTACTTTTTAATCCATACATAAACTGGGCCTGCTTGTTGTTTCTTCGATCTGCCAAAGTGTGCCATCCTAAGCCTTCTAAGACCTCATTCGAGCTAACTTCGTACGGTTTACCAGTTATGACTCTCGCAGCCCTGTTTTGCAGTTTCTGGACTTTTTCTAGTAAATATTTATTGCAGTTGTCCCAAACAAGGCTGCAATAGTCAAAATGTGGTAATATAATTGCATTATATACGGTACGTAAAGTCTCCTGGGGAACATAAGCTTTCATTCTCTTTAACAACCCAATTCCCCCTGAAACTTTTGATATTATCTCACTGTTTTGATCTTTGCATAAAAGCTGCTCGTCAATGAGAATACTTAGTGTTTTTGCTTTCTTAACGGTTTCTTATATTTCTTCCTCCTAAATTTATATCTGGATCTTTATCTACCTTTGTTTATTTTTGTCGAGAGCCTATAATCATGTATTCAGTTTTTTCTTTCTTAAGTCTGCATTCAGCTGATATTGTGTATCTTCAAGTTCGTGTCAACTGTAAACATGCTGGGTGTGGAATGTACTAGGCAGTTAGGTAGGTCGTTAATGTACGCTAAAAATAGTAAAGGTCCCAAACGAGATCCCTGTGGGACGCCACATCGAATAGCTCGTTTCTGTGAAATAGTACATCTAATTTTACACATCTGATTTCTATCTGTTAGGTATGATTCGAACCATCGGAGTGTATTCTGCTTGCAACCGTAAATCTTAACTTTCTTCATAAGGATAGAGTGATTAACACGATCAAATGCTTTTTTAAGATCAACGAAGATAACTCCATTTAGGTATCCTTTGTCCATATTAATAAGTCATTTGTTAGACGTACTTAAAAGTGACGTTTCGGTCGAGTTATGCTTCCTAAAACCTGATTGATAAGATGAAAGCAAGCCTTTTGATTCCAGAAAAGCACATAATTGATTGCAAATACGTTTTTCAAAAACTTTAGCCACCACCGATAGTACTGAGGTAGGCCTGTGATTATTACAATCTACTTTACATTCGGCTTTGTGAATAGGTGAAATAATTGCGACTAAGTCGTCAGGAAAAATGCCATTTGGATTAAAATTTTAGTTAAGCTGGAGACTATGATATAAGCAGAATGGTGAAATGCTGTCATGGCCAGCAGCCTTAGATAATGTCAGTCTGGAGATTAACCTCAAAACCTCGTATTCTTCCACATTCTTTATTTCGAAGCTGCCGTTACTTGGCTTGAGGTAGAACTCAGGACTAAGACTAATTAACCCAATTACCATTTTTAGACAATATTTTGGAAAATAATATTTCTCTATTCTTCAACGATTGGAAATCCTACGACAAAAGATTAAGATCAAGCAACCTAGGGGTGGATCTAAACTAGTGCCACTAGTTCCCAGAAACTAGTCAAATATTGATGAAAAAAAGGCCAAAATATTCTTTGTCTCGTGTCAAGATTATTTGTAAATGCATTATTTTAGAATTGCTATAATTTTCCTTCTTTGGAAGCACTAAAACTATGATTTTCCTGTGCGCGCCTGAAATTCCTAGGGCCATTGCTCCCAAAGGTAAACCCGTTGGGAAGAGCTATCTGTTAGCGCCGTGGAAAAAGCGCCGTGTGCAGTCGGGTGGAAAACGTTGATTTTCGTGAAAAAATACCACGGAAACTACTCGTGCACGAGTCAATTCATGTAGAAAATAGTCAAATTCGTCCCTTGATTGGCTAGGCAATTGGTGATGTCAAAGAAACTAGTCACAAATCGCTGCCATTGCCTTATCGACGTTGATCTAATTACGGTGCACTAGTCAAAATTTATAAATAGGACCGTCCAATTCGTAGGGTTGTATTGATACGCGAAGTGATAGACAGTTCATTAACTGGCTACATTTGCAGTGAGCTGGTGGTGCGTAGTGACCTAGCCTTTCGTGAGGACTGGTGGCCTGTTCTCCTTTCGACATCGGTCTAGCTTCTTCTGATTCTTATCCAAAACATATGGAAGCCTGATGAGCTGTGTAATTTAGCAGTGTCATTCGACACTGGTGCAAAGCTGGGAATATTCAGGAACAAACAGTTACTTCGCTTCCCTTGACTTGCGTACTGCAAGAACGTTGACGGACTTTTCTGTTTCCAATGTTTTTGCTTTGGAATGGAGTGTGGAAAGAATGGGCCAATCTGGATAAGCTATGCAGATCCCCGCTGACGCTCTGAACAACTGCCATTGATTAATTGCAAAGCCATTCGTCCTGTAAGCCTCGGCCATGGCCGAACTTCATGGACGTATGGCGAGATAATGGTGAAATAAATATGTGATTGTAATTGTTTAACGATCCTTTGAAGGGAATGTAAATACAATGCGTAAATACAAGGCGCCTTTGGTATCATTATTATTGAGTACTATATTACAAAGTCATCATGATTAAAGTCCGTAAGATACAAGTTCACGGCAACCAGGTGAAATTTCCGACATACCAAACGCTACTCTGGTTTGTAAATATTATG
>JBAHVQ010000408.1:240709-251099 GCA_036872915.1 Nanipora kamurai | reverse complement strand
AAGAGATTTTCCTGCAGTTGTTTTGACCCACGAGCCTCGTTTCCGTACAGGCCGCCATCTTTATGAAAAAGGTCTATACATATACACACATTTCAAAACTGCGTCGATAATTCATGAGGATATAACTGATACAGATCCGGCTAGATGTTCTTGTCAAATTTTCCAGCTCACAGAACAATGTCAGACTTCAACGTAAATAAACGTATAAAGGGATTCATTTTGGAAGTCAATCCGCTTCAAAAGCTCCTTGAATGTCCTTTATCGGATCTATAACACTCGGCTGTTGTATCGTATTTCTTATCCAACATTTTATGGAAAACCGTCCGCTATTTTGTTTTTTCATTACTAGTTATATATGAGCCAATAGCTTGATAGTAGCAGAACCAATCAGATAGCAGAGTAGCTCATATATTGTGATTGTCTATATAATAAATATATATATGTTGAACAAGTGCAAGTAATTCTCGTGCAGTTCGAGGCTGATATTGTCAATTTTACTGCCAATCTTAAATGTCCCGATGCGAATTCTATAGGAAAACTTCAAGAAGCGCAAGAAAATATATCAAACAGTGAGCATGTTACCTTAGCAGATATTTTGCTAAGTACATTACGAAAATATATCAAGATGGTGAATGAACTGCTGAAATGGGGGAAATATTTCATTTGTGCACAACCTTTATGCATTTTTTAAGCCATGATATGAGTCAAAGTTATGAAACCAAGCTACTTTTTGTTGTTTCTTGCGTACGCAGGTTGGAGGCCGTGTGTTGTAAATGTTTCCCACTGTGTCCAAATAGTTTGGTTTATCCTGAGATTTTCCCAAGTAAGTGAGTACTCTCACAGGACTAGGAAGATTGAACGGATCTCATTTAACGTAAGATCCAACAATATAGGGAAACATCAAGAAAAACAATCTGTAGAGCTAATATTGTAAGAAAACATCGCCAGCGATAACGACAACAACTATAACACGAACAACAACAGCAGCAACAACAACAAAAACAAGAGCAGCAACAACGATAGTGACAACGACAACAACAACAGCAACAACAACAACAACGGCAACGTCAACGACAGCAGCAACTGCAATGGCAGCAACGGCAATGGCAGCAATGACAGCAATGGCTGAGTCAACAGCAATTGCAGCAACAGCAACAACTTAAGCAACAACGGCAACAAGAAATAACGATGACGATAGCGTTAGTAGCAACAACAACGGGAGCAACAATTTCAGAGAATGACATTGATTGGTCTTGTGATGGTCGTCTTAATCGATCTTTATTCGTTACATTGAGTGGTCTTTACATATCTGTTTATTTTAGAAGAATGTCTCTACAATACGTCGCAGCAGCTTTTTAAAAAATTGAAACAGTTTGCAAAGAAACCTGAACTAGTACGTCAAACTTCCGCAAAGGTATTATAATTTAAATTGTCACCTTTACCATTAAAACTAATTTTTTTTCAATTGTAATAGTAATTTTTTAGTAATAGACATTTTCTGGTTGTATCGACGAATTTAAAAGCAGGATTTTATCCCAGGGTTCGGACAAACTTTGAATGTCTTTGAAAGTGCTTGAATTAAAAAAAAGAATAAAAGAATTCAATGACCTGAAAATATTAAAATGAGTGTTTGAATTGGTACTTGTAAATGCTTGAATCTAAACAAGGAAATTTTTCATGTCACGTCTGACACGACTTAATTGTTACATTTTTTGAAGGAGAGAATTCTTCAGCGTTTTGGTAGGTTTCTTCAACGTTTTCTCACAGTTAACTCGTTATCTCTTCAAGTGACTTTTAAATTTATGATTACTTATTAACCGAGTGTGAGGTCTGTATGGGAAGGTAATTGTCGGCGGATTTCGTACTGACCGAGTGACGGAGGAGCAAGGCCTGTGCGTAAATTCCGAGGGCAAATACTTTCCCGTACAAACCGAACAAACGAGGTTAATGAGGAATTTATTATATGGCCGGAAAATGAATAAGTCGGACAAGGAACTTATACTGCTAGCTTCGCGCCGGTCTGTACGAAAAACTTATTCCACAGCTAGGAATTTTTCGTGGTTTGCTAACTGCTTGTCAAAGATTCTTCTTCAATATTTTGGTCCTTGAATTCATCGATTGATGGCTTTGAAAGTCCTTGAAAAGTCCTGGAGTTTCCACCCTCGTAATCTGTACGGAGCCTGGTATCCGGTAGAGGCTGGGAATAAACTCGACCCCAAGTGCTCATGTGAGTACTTGTAATATAAATGTTTGTAATATTTTGTGAAGATCTTGTAATGTTTCGTTGGAATGAAATTAGCCTTTGAATTCTCAATTATTTAAATCATCAATTGAAACCTAAAAGTGTAACCTTGGCCTATGTAAGCTATACTTTTTACGGTTCACTAAGCAAACTTTACGCCGGACTTCATTTGAATTTAAAACTCTGAAGACGGAGAAATAGAATGTATATGATATTTTTGTTTCATGCAGCCTAGCCGATAACAAAGCCAAAGTTTATTAAAAATGAACATTAGCTTCAACTGACGACACTGTGGTAAAAATCATCACTACAAATACCAAGAACTTGCGTTTCCGGGAGGGATTAATACGTTCTATATTTTTAAGTTGAAATACAGATGTGTTACCTAATGGTGGAAAACCATTCCCACAAAAACTAGAATCTGGATAAAACATGAAAAGTTATGATAAATGCATGGCTGGTGATCAGATGGTTGCGGATTCTCGTTTCAGGCTCAGAAATCGTTTTTCTGAGACTACGAGCTTGACCAACCTTCAAATGTTGTATGAAAGATGTCTTTTACTACTATATTGCCTTACCAGCTAGTAAATTTTTTTACCATATGTTTTGTATCTGTGGGTCGCCCTCAATGGCTCTTCGATTTTTCTCTTAATCATTTCTGGTTTTTAACCAGTTTGCGTCACCTAACGATGATGTCTTAAGTTTCCGAAGTGGAAATTCAACGAAAGAACAGCTTTCCCCGCCTTTAAGTCCTTGAAGTCATTAACATTTCTTAGTGCAATTTATAATAGTTAAACAAGTTATGCTTGAGATATTAGATATTCGTGACCCTTTTGATAAAAATAAACTACCACATCATGCATAACTAAGCTTTCTTTAACGTTTGCAAACTTCTCAATCGGCTTGTAACAGCGTCACAATTACGTTTAGCTTTGGTTTTGGTCTGCTTTTAGCAAACATCTTAAGGTTACTGTATTCCTTCCCTACACAGAAATTTGAAAAATTACTTTTTCTGCTTTAGTTTAGCGGTTTATCAGGCCTTTCATACCGTTGATTAGGTCTTCTGAAGCTTTTTATGATTCTTTGCGAGAAAAAGCGCCCTTTAATTTTAGCTGGAAGCAAATTTGTGTATTTCAGTTAATAGTATTCCTTGCTTTTCTTCGTTAATCTTTTTAACTGAAGGAAGGAATCCAGACGAGTTGATAGACATCTCTTGAAAATAGATTGTCTTATAGATTAACAGCTCAACGAAAGCGTATCTTTGAGATTAGAAAATGTTTATTATTTATCGTTTACACAAGGCTTCATGCTTGTTCTAAACGTAAATTGCTACGTCGTCAGTATTGAACTCGCTCGAAACATCTGTTTCACCATTATTTAGTCTGGCAGTTTCTCAACCCTTTTGATTATCTTCATGTTTGTTCGTTTGGCACATGAGTAGAAAAGGAGTAAAATAGCGATAACTTTATGAACACATGGAATACTAATAAACTCTGGCACAGGTTAAGGAAGCAGACTTCTGTTTAATTAAGACTCAGCCAGTAACAGTTAGGCTTGGGATGTCTCTGCAGGTCTCCCCAATTTGATAAAGTAAGACAACACATATATATTAACTTAAGATTTCGTATGTATCTTACCAAGTGAGTGTCTGTATTTTATGGGGCTTAATACCAGTTTTAATAACAGATTTCCCAACCCTTAGGTCCTTAATATCACCAGTATATACGTAGTGCACTTTTATTATAATTAAGTAAGTTATACTTAAACACAGTTAAGGAGACTCCCTACAGTAATTCTTAATAAAGGACTACGTGCGTATTTAGGGACCGCATGCGTATTTAGTGATTTTGTTAAATTGTTATTTTATCACGACAGCACCGTACGCGTCAGTACAAATGTTAGATTTTGGGATATTTCCTATTTTTGAATTTCCTAAAAACTTGGTAAATAAAGCAAGCAGATCAAGTGCAGCAACGTATCTTATTTTCAAACAAAACACAAAAATCTGTTTCAACAACTTCCCCTGACGTTTTGCTGCGTTATTCTTCAGTTAAAAATAAATCGTGATACCAATTTTCAGACAATTTCACCGAAGAAAACGGAAGATCATGAGTCATTTTTGTGATAATCATGAAAATATGCCAACGCTCTGCCGCTTTTGCCATTAAAAAGATATCAAAACTGAAAAACTAACTACAAAATTGCGCAATTTCACAAGTATCTTATGATCATGACACTTCTACAGTTAGATACATTCTGTTCCGAACTTGTAATTATTTTGAAGTTAGAAATACCAATAGATGAAGTCCTTATTAATTGCAACTTGTAAAAGTAGAAACTGTAGAGAGCCTCCTTAAGTTAAATTAGATCTGTTCTGAGGTGCAAACAAAGACAGGACTTGAAATGGGCACGGTGCTTGAGCTTTTTGACAGTTTTTTTCATTTCATTTCTTCATTTTTAGTTCTTTCCCAGAACGATTCACAATGGTCGATATAAACCTTAAAATACTGGAGTTAAATTATCGAAACAATTAAATCGCTTTCTTTTATCAAACGCACAAAGTCACTTATAATCGTTAAAACGATAAACGGCAAGATATATGAGCAAACTCAATCTACAGAGCGTAGAGTGTAGGTGTTTTGCAAGCTTGGATATAAACAACGAAAGGCTCGAAACGGCATAATCATAAAATCGTCATTACTGGCCGGCTAGCTTTGTTTATTTAGATAGTCATTCATTTATAATTGTACACCACAATTAATAATCCACATTAGTTTCTTGGGTGCTTTTGAATCTTAAAGAGCTGTATATTATACCAAGATTAAACTATAAATAAATGTAGTTTTGTTAACGTTGGATTACTTTTCTCTCTGATTCTCGCTGAATCGCAAATTTTAACCCCCAGTTCAGACCAGATGTGCTGACACGGTGCTTGGGGATAGACACTAGATCGGACACTAGTCTGAATATAGTTCCCAAAGTCAGCACAATGGAGCGGAGTCCGTGCCTGCAGTGGCAGCTAGTCTGAACGGGAGGTAAATTTCTTAAGGTGCGTTCACATCAGCAGATTTGGACTGGATTTGGATTGAAATTAGCTGAACTAGTTGTGTGCACATTAAGGTTTGGACTGGATTTAGACTCGTAAAGTACTAGGTTGAGAAAGAGAATTAGTCCTTTCGAGTTCAAATTTAGTTCGACTTCGTTCACAGTTGAATGAGACCAACTTCAAATCACCTTGAACAGACGAATTCAAATTCAGCCCGAGTACGCTCATGTGAACGCGCCCCTAGAGATGCCACCAGGCAGTGACTCGATTACTGTCAAACTTTGCCCTTTCCATGTGAGAATATAACCCTCATGCATTTCTTTGCTTAGTGTGACATCACAAGATTTGGATGGACTGCTCTTCAGCAACAGTACAAGGAGCTCTTCCATGTATTGAAATGAAGAAGGTGGATAATTTTGTGAAACAACTCTCTTTAATACGGTGAAAGCTTAAAGCCTTGGTTAACGGCATATGATAGTCGATGATAATTTAAGAACTCACCCCCTCCTCTAACTATCGTCAACCATCGTCGACTATCATCGGCTCGCGGTCGATTGGCAAAAACTGTCATCGACTATTATGAAAAATTTGAACATGCTCAAAGTGAATGATAGTCCATGATAATCGATGATCGTGCATGATAGTTGGACCAAGTTGCTGGTCAGACGGGAGCAAGAGTTTCAATTATCATGGACAATCATCATGTATGATGACTGCCGCCAAGGCCGTCGTTTTTTAAATTGTCTTTAATTTATTTGTTTTGCTCAATTGCGTTACATTTCCAAGGTACATATCAGTTTAATAACTAACACTAAAGGGTTGTTAAAATTAACTGGGCTAGCTCGGATAGCCGGCATCACTCGCTCGATAAAGACCTTACTGCAGACGTAAAATACACTCATACTGAAATTGTAAAGTACTATTGGTTTAGTTTGGTTGCAGGAACAATCCAAAATTAATTCAAGTTATCTTCTACGAACGTAGAAAATTTTCGTGTCACGAGTCAACCCGGTTGATATAACCACCTCCCAAGACGGTTTCCAGACAAGAAAAGACAAAGTGTATTACGATATTTTTTAATTAAGTTCGTAATTAAGTTATTTAGTAGATTAGCATATTGTAATTCAGAAAAAAAGGTGAATGTAGGTCCTGCTTGTAATAAGGAAGACCAAAGATTGTAAGCCTTCATTTCTTCAAAAAGAATGACTCCCTTTTGTACCCACGTAGATATCCGATTTTACGAATGACATCAATCATTTTGCAGTCTCGATCATTAAGAATACTGTTTCCGGAGTCCTGTCTTGTAACAGCGTTTTGGCCATGGATTTTGGCCATGGAATATAACACAAGCGGCCTAGGACCAATACTTATTGAAGAACTAAGACTTAAGGAAGAATATGTGAGACTGGCATGTCTTTTGACGTACTATATGAAAGTTTGTGACGGTTTTTAAACAGGAAGGCTTAGATTTTGGTATTAATATTCATGTATTCGTGTCTCGATGTTTTCTGCTCAGGTAAATTAGCATTTCGATCTTTCTTCGACGAGTCCAATTCTTTCATGTCAGTTAAACTGAATGTTTGAACGGTAACGCTGTGACAAACGGGTCGACTGTGTTTCCCACAAAAACGGCTTGACTTCGTTATCTCGGCATTCACGTAATCTCGTTTCACCTGTCCCGTTTGTGAACTTTTACCACAATTGAATACCTGGACGGAAGTTTCACATCTTCTTTGCTTTATCTCATAACTCGTTTCATTCGATAAGTCATCCGACGAATCTCCATAACCCGAGCTGTTATTCTCACATTTATTCGAGTGTAATTGCAGTTCAGAATAGTTCAATTTTTTCTCGTGGGGTTTAGACGATCGGTGTTGTATAAGCGGTGTCGTACAAATCTCTTCATCGAGCAAACTTTCAACAGACATGTGTAGTTGAATCGTTGACACGGTTCTTCCATGAACCGCGTTTAATTTGGGTGATCCGTTTTCTCGGTTTTCCTCGTACTTCTCAGATGCCATGCCTTGAAAGATTTCTGAGAGTGTTAGAGCAATGTTTTTAGCATGGCGTTTTGATCGACATTCGACAACATGGCAATCCAATCCACCATAAGTACTTTCGGGTGAGCGGTAAAAGAAAGCAAAAATCTTTTGATGTAGTTTATCCACACCACAATACACAATCCTCTTGATGATAAACTTCTTCGGTAAACTTTCGGCTGCATTTAAAACTTTTTCAAGTGTAATTCCGTCTGGAGAAACTGTCAAATTATACAAGGGCAGCTCTTTAATTTTCTCTCGACTTATAAAGTACATGTCTGCCATCGCCCGGCATATTTCGTCTACGCCAGGATGAGAACATAACACACTTCCTAAAAGTTTCACAGGATAATGCTGATCTTTACTTGCTTTCTGTCTACCTTTAAAGGAAAATGTCTTCATAACTCAAATCGCACAGGATCAAGCGGCTCGATATTCCCTTCACAAAATTATTTTGAATTGGAATCTTGACGGCGAATGTCGTTATCACTTCACCGCTATTCTTATGTCGTTATATAAAGCAGAAGTCATATCTTATTTGAATTTCAATTGATATGACGTCCGAAGATTTGAATTCTGAATTGTCGAGGATCAATTGATATGACGTCTGAAGAATTGAATACTGAATTGTCGAGGATCAGGCATTCACTTCTGTCTCGCTAGACAGACCACAAAGTCTGGATTTGCTTGAACTACTTTTTATCTTAACAATCCGAGGACATGTATGATATTTAGTATCTCCTCCAATCTATCTGCTTTTTGATCGATAAACTTGTACGCATGCATAATTTATACAACTGAATAGCTTTCCGTCTAAGAAGGTAAGGGCCGCAGGGTATTAATTTATCTGTTTCTCATCCAGAGAGTTTTGATCATTTTTTTTTTCAGTAAAGTAACTTTCTCAAATTTGTTGACATTTAGCATCAATAACTGCAGAATTTCTTAATGAATATTCTCTGAAAAAGCACCTGCCTATAAATGGGTTGTGCAAAGGTTTCAAGATTGAACTCATCAACTTAACAGGTAATTCAAATTGTCTTCAAATGTAATAATAGTTCAGACCAAAAACCCAGGACGCGAGGTAGAAACGGTGCACTTGGCTCAAAGATTAAAAATTTTAACCCAGTTTCGCCTGCGTGCATCATTCCGATATTTAGTTCAATGAGGGAGTTCAGAATACACGCACTGAATATGCATTTTATATTAATTGAGTACTCTCATGGCGTAGCTGAGAAAATGAAGATAGTTCGCTAAAATCCCTCCAGTTCTCAAAATTGGTTATTTCAGACACCAAAATTTACAGTCTTTCGGACAATTTTTGAATGTTTTCACGACCAAATTCAGCGATAAAAAACATTTTATTAAAATTACGGAAAAGTGAAGATGTTTCGACGTTTCCATGTGTCATCATCAAGTCATGTAAAATTTAAAAAGCCAGAGAATCGATATAAGTTGCATAATTAATGAATAAAAAAATTACCCATCTGTATATTTTGAAAAAATTATGTTCCCTTTTGATTTGGGAGGACAAGCCTCCATTTGTGTGAAACGGACTCCGAGTTATACCTCGCAACATCTCTGCTTGATTAATTGAAGAACACAAAGAGAGCGAACTCGTTGATTGAAAGACACCTTTCGAACAAATTTAAGTGAGTGTAAAAATCAATTAGAATGTTCGATGTGAAATGTTATACATGAAACTAACACTAAGGCATAATCGGATTCAATAAGCACAAAAGTGTAAATGGTCTTACTTTTAGATAAGTACGATAATTCCGTAATAATTAAGTTATTGCTTTGAAAAGTTTTTACATAAATTAGGCAACTTATATAAATTCTCTCACTTTTTAATTTTACCTGACTTGATAATAAGGTGCGACAACGTTGAAACGTGTACTATTTGCCTTAAATAACCGATAAAAAACTGAAATTAATATAATCGAAGCTATGTTTCACACTTTATCTAAAAAATACAGTTCCCGATATCCTGTATAAACTACCTTTTCACAAAATGATGCGCATTAGACGGTAATTATCTTAGATGTTGTTGTGGAGAAGTTCACTATTAACAATGTATTTACCTTTTTTGTTGTGTAACTAAACCCTCAGGGCTGTTGGACTCTGAACACAAAGTGAGTAGTTTCTATAAGAAGAAGGATGGCAGAAAAGACTCCATGCATGCTCCACTTCTTGTTAGCGAAAGAAATTTAAAAATTAATTGATGTTCTGCTGTGTGTTATTTTCCTTTCAGTTTACATATTTGGTACGTTTGAGACTTTAATGAGGATTGACTTCTTAACCGAGAGCAAGCTCTGTACGGAAAAATATTTGAGGGTTTCGTCCAGACCGATTGACGAAGTCCGGACTCAAAAACCGAAGGCAAATGCTTATCTGTACGAACGGAACAAACGAGGTTAATAAGGAATTTATTACATGGCTTTGGGTTAATTTTTTCTTTCGAGTTTCATTGTTTTTGTCTTTAGACGTCGCTATTTACCTACCCTTACAACTAGTTTGATTAGTTTCATGAAAACTTCATTTCGAAGGCGTTGAAGCAAATTTTTACTGAATTTCCTTAATTTTTACCGAAAATCAACCTAGTGGTATTCGTTGTAAAATCCCGACCATTCACACACCAATCAGCATAGGTAATCTTGGCTACAAACCGAGAAACGAGCTCAATATAACAATGTTATCTGCACTTCATTACGATTCGATGTTATACAGAGATCAGGATAGGTTTTAAAATCAAATTTACTGCGGTTTTTATCGCATATCTGACTACGTCTTGAAATCGCACCTGTGGACCAATGGCGATTTCACCACACATTGTTTTAGCGGACACTAATCGAGCTCTCATCAAATTGTTCATCGTCAGAGAAATCAAAACGTGCAACCGCGACTTCACACTATATTGGATAGCTTTTGTGCCGGCACGAAAACCATACTGGATAGGCCTTCCATTCACACACAAAACGCTTGCTCCGGCACAATTTTTGTGCCGGAGTGCCGCTGCGCCGCTCCGATCTTGAAAGAGGTACAACTTGTATCGGATAGCTTTTT
>JBAHVQ010000408.1:215994-235290 GCA_036872915.1 Nanipora kamurai | reverse complement strand
ACTTGTGTCTTGTTTTTTTAGCTCATATCTTGAGTTACTCACAAGATGTTTATTTTCGGATTATGTTTTGTCTTATAAAAGCTTTGATTATTAAAAGTTTATTTGTGGTTATAGAATTATTAGAATGAAGAATTTTGTAGTTGTTAAAGATAAGATTTTTAATCGAAGAAGACTTTGTGTGTGTAAGTTTGCGAGAATTTGTGCGTGGTTACAGTGTAGAGGTGTTGGGCAACAGCACTGTTGTCATGTTGGGTAGCGTGTTCGGAGAGGCGTTTTTCAAGGCGACGATCGGTTTTTCCTATGTAAGTTTTATTACAACCGGGACAAGTAATTTGGTAAACAACATTATTGCTAGATAACTCGCGAATTTTATCTTTGGTTGAAGTAAAATACGAGACTTTTATGTGTTGTAAATAATGACAAATTTAACCGGATTTCTAAGTTGACGACGAATGTTAGATATACAAGACTTGACAAGATTTTCACCTTGTTTACCGAGATAAGGAATGTGGATCCATACTTTTGGTGAATTATCATTAATGGATGAGTTTTGAGGAGAAAAAGAGGAAGATTGTTGTATTTACGTTTTAGTTTGCCAATTAAAAAGTTTCTTATTCGCTTGGGGTAGCCATTCCAGGACATTAAAGATTTTAGTTTGTTCATTTGATTATCAAAAAGTTTCTTAGAGCTGCAGATTTTAAACGCACGGTGGAAGAGAGATTTTATCGAGGCTGTTTTCCGCGAAAGAGGTTCGAAACTAGAAAAGTGTGTGTATTGGTCTGTATGTGTATCTTTACCGTAAATATCCGTACCATCTTTTGAAATTTTAATGTCTAAAAAATGCACCAATTTATCAGGAAACGTGTCGACTGAGAATTTCAAATTTTTGTCAAACTGGTTGAACTTGGTAAGAACTGTTGGAATGTCACATGGTTTGATAAAAACAAGCGTATCATCGACATAATGTTTGTAAAATTTTATGAAACCAGAACGGATAAGGTCGGAAACAACAATTTTCTCAAATTCAGTGAATATAATATTAGCTAGGACGGGACCAAGTGAACATCCCATTGAGACACCCTCAATTTGTTCAAATAATTGGTTATTAAATGAAAAGGTAGTTTTCCTGCAACAATCCAAAATAAGTTTTTTCAAAGTACGCTTGGTAAAAGTGGCATTGATTAAGTTTTTGTTATAAATGCGATCTAAGACTATGTTGACTACTTTAGTGAGGGTTACTTTGGTAAACAGGGATTCAATGTCAAAAGAAACGAATTGGTTTTCTTCAAAAAAAAAGATGTTCCGGAATATTTTTAATACTTGGAACGGCATCAAAAGAGTCTGATAGTGGTAGGATTTAATAGGGACGAAATAGATTTGCCGACATTGTAATACGGAGTGTTAACTGTGTCAATGATTGGCCTAAAGTTAGGAAGAAAGGAAAAAGATTGTGAGTTTTAGGGAGAAAATGAGCGCGTCTGAAATGTGCTGCCCTAGGACGTAAAGCGTTGTGTTTGTAAGACGAGTAATTTATATGTAGATTACACTAAGTTTTGTAGCTATAGTTGAGACGGGCTAAAGTACTTCAGGCGCAGAAAAACATATGATTGTTAGCTGAAAGAAACGAAGAAAATTAATTCTGTACTCGGCGAGATTTTCCCGTATAAATATAAATAAAAGTGATTTTAACCACGTTTGATGATCTGAGATATATTAAAAATGAAATCATCAAGAACCCGTGTAACATATTCGTTCTCGGTAATTTCGTTTCTTTTCAGTAGAGAAGAAAGGTATTTTTGCAGTAATAAAAGCCTGGTTGGAGTGAGGTCAGAAAGAACTTTCTTAAACTTACTGGAATCCGTAAAAAGAGATTAAAAGAGAAACATAATCGCTTCGTTTCATTAAGACAATACGGTTGCCTTTGTTAGGCTTAAGCATGGCGAAGTTAATTCTAATTCTTCTACGGTCTAAATTAAATTCTTTTAGGTCTAAGTCTATATAGTTGTAGGTCTGAACAGTGAAGAGAGTTTTTGATCTTATCTTGCACGTGGCGTCCTTCTTTGAACATATTCAGGCGTGAAATCTGTTCCCAAACCACTTCAGCTTTGGAGATTATTTCTAAGTGGTTTGGTCAGGTGGCAAGTCCATATCTAAGGCCAAGCTTTAGTACGTCAATCTGGTAATTGTTTCATTCGGATTATCCTGTATATCTTCAGCCGTTCGTTTAAGATTGATGAGGGTGGAAAATTTCTTCTGATGGCGGTGGATGGTCTTGTTCTTTTCTTTGCGGAGGCAATTGATGGAAAAACGAATAAGTTTGAATTTCATTTATGTGGTTTGACTAGACAGATGCTATTTGAGTTCTATAGTTCTGTTGATAAGGTTGCTGATACCGATTTTCTTATCTTTAATGGCATCGTTCAGGAGCAAGAGGAGGTAGTGTCCTTGGGTTTTCTTCTTTTTCAAGCGCGTGATGTTTTTCCACCTGACAAACATCGGGTAAACTTGGTTCTTTTTACAATCAAGTAAAAAGTTCAAAGTTTTTAATAACTACAAGATTCTTTATTCTAATAATTCTATAAGCACAAATAAAATTTTAATAATTGAAGCTCTTAACGTCAAATTTAATAAACCAGAATTGAATTCTGGTCTTAAGGCAACTAAAGAGCTCTCTCTTTTCACTTAATTGTTTTTCATACCCCACTGATATTTTCTTGCTTTCCATCCGTACCTTCTCAGTTCAGTGATAGCATGTCAATGATTAATTAGCGTCCATCCTGTAAATAGATATCAGACAGGTTTTCTTCTTCAGCGATGATGTCATCGCACCACTTGTATACATAGACGGTGGCAATGTTTTTGTAATTAGTCTGTCTGGTGATGTCTTTGAAATAAAGATGAAATATCACAATTTCATTGTAATTCTCTTGATCTTATCATAAGTTATCATGAGCTCATATCTTGAGTTATCAAGATGACATTATTGTTCGGAGTTTGTTTTTTTCTCTTTATAATGATATCCTTTTCCTTACTTTACTAAGGAAGGAGTTCCATACAATTGAACTATCGTACATAAAGTACTTTTTCATCTCAATTGTACGTGATTGGTGGGGACATGAAGAGAGGTGGGCCCGTGTCGAATATCAGTTTGAACTTTCAGATTTTTAGTGAAAAGATTTGTATGTGATTTCGGCCTCAATTTAGTTAAGATTTTGAACTTAATGATTCAGTTTAGATTCAGAGGTCAGAACCCAGCCACTGTGCCATCAGCACCCCTAACTGGTCAGTTTGTTGCCATTTTGTGAGGTTTTCTTGTTCAGATCTTTTAGCCAAGTGTCTGACATCTTCGCTGATCATCAAACCCCACCGCTGCTACCAGTGTTATACAGTTGTTCACGGTTATTATATTAAACAGGTCTTCTTTCAGTGAATATAGGAAATTTTTGAGTGTGAGGATGATGTGATTTTAAGACCAAACCCGGACCTGTTACGAAAAATGCAACATTCGGTCTTCCGGCTTGGAATCGAACCCGCGGCCTCGCGAATCTAGTGCGATGGTCTAACCACTTAGCTACGGAGACTGTTTACGAGAGCATGGTCACGAGTTCTGTATTTATTTTGGGTTATGCCGATGAAGAGAATTGGGCAAATTCAATGAATATTGTGGCATTTTCTCTCGATTACACTGTGGTAAGGGCATCGCACTAGATTCGCGAGGTCGCGGATTCCATTCTCAGCCAGAAGGCGCAATGTTGCATTTTTCGCAGCAGGTCCTGATTAGGTCTCAAAATTACAATATCCTCGCACTCTAAAATTTTCTTCTTTCAGCATACGTCTTCTTCGCAGTACCACAAGACAACATAAACACTTCCCGTCCTTATGTAGCTTTCATGTGGTAATGTCTGAGGGTAAACTGCGTCATACGTACCTTCTTGTGAGCAGCTTTGATGTTTTTGCCAGCATGTGACATCATCAGTGCATCTATAACGGAGCGCACAATGGTGAATTGGAATCTATTTGTCAGATATACAAACGCATCTCGGAAATCATACGCAGGGGAATTAAGACCTTCAAAAGAATCTATGCCGTTGAGAAAGGGATTATTGAGGCAAAACTTTTTTAAACCCTCGAGTGAAGTTGACAAAACTCAACATTTATTTTTCTTTGCAGCTTAACTTTAAAGTATGAAGACGAAAAAAATGATGCTTGCAAGAAACCGTGGCTTTTAATTAAAAACGGTAAATGTGACTTGTTGTGACGTTGTGAAACTCAAGCTGATCACAGTTTTGAATGGAATTAAAAGATGAATGAATGGAATGAATGTAATGAAAGAAAATAGATAGTTAGCAAAAAAAATTAATGGATGGACAGATTGATGAATGAAACAATGAATGAATAAACCAATCAATCAACCAATTAATCAATCCATCAGTCAGTCAGTCAATCACTCAATTAATTAATTAATTTGGAATCTATCAACAATTATGTATATCAAACATTAAAAAATCGAAATGTTACTTCTCATAGGGCCGTGTCTGAAAACCTACAATAATCTATATACATCTGTTAAAATGTTAAAACACGATGTCTATTTTTTATCTAAATGAGCGTTGAAAAATAACAATAGCTACTATTACATTTAAAATTTCTACAAAGAATTTTCGTAGTTTACTAAAATCATTGGATTATTTCCTTTACTAAACTTCTTATTTTACGTTTAAGGTCGTTTCTTATTGATAAACGTCTCTAATCCAAATAGAACTCTATTCCAGACCTTGGCCATTTTGTACTTATTTACTGATACCTGAAAAAAGATCTGTGATTAATTTGATAGCTTTCCTGTTTTGAATTTTTGCGTCATAACGAGCACCTGCTCTAACTTTCGGTGATTTAATGGTGGCCAGTCTAGTTTATCAAGTACATTTACTGATGGTGTTTCATATTTATCGCTAGAAATTACTCTTGCTGCTCTGTTTTGTAGTTTTCGTAATTTTGTGTCCCGATTGTGCTCGTCAACTTTTGAGTAACATTTGAAGTTTTAAGCAACATTTTGACCCCTTGGAACCTCAACCAACTTTAATTTGTCTTTCTGAGCAATCGTTGAGTAAGTTTTGACAGAATTACAGGTTTACAGCTTAAATGAAGCAAGCAAAAGTTTACAATTTGATAGAAGTATTCTATTTATGCGACTTTCTTGATGTTTATCAAGTTTTGATCAAATAACCTGTCACATGATAAGGTATGTCTGTTGAGATTCTTATCTAATACTACAATGGCTAATTAGCTAAAATTAGGTGCAGAAACGGTTCGCACATATTTATAAAGTTGATTGTCATAAGCGGAAATGAATGGTGATTTTCCGAACAGAAGAAGTCAAGAACCGCATGTGTAATTCTGTGCCGAAAAGCCAGTGGCAGTACACCTGAAATTCCTTGACGTAGTTTGTGCTTTGTTTATTACAGAAGTAGCAAAAATATTTCTACGTTGGGATTGACACAGTCCAGGGAGCTTAATATCACTTAACCACTAAACAAATCCGCCTTTATTACGTGCTTTTCTCAGGACATCTTGTTGTATAGTGAGTCACAACTGGATTCTAAACAACGGAGTTCGGCTCTTTTGAACAGGCTGTGTTAACGAGATCTGAAAGTTAGTCCTCTCAAATCAACTGGACTTTACAACCTAGCCGCCAGGGCCATTTTAAGGGGTTGGGCAAACATAAGCCTCGCCTTATGATCGGGTGAGGCTAAAATTTCCCACCCATGGAGGCAGTTACGTAGGTATAAATCACGGGTGTTTCGTGTGTGTAGCTACCATGTGCATGTAAAACTTGCGTGTTTCTTGCGTGTAACAACCACGAACCGGCAATACTAAGGCAATACCGAAAGCTTTTACATCTATTTTAGTTCGTAAACTCTCATTTTACGGCAATAATCTCCCTGAATGATTATAACTAAATCAAGTGTAAGATTAACGAAGCTTTCATCCTGGCCTTGCTCTAGAATATGATAAAAAAAACTTTAGGAAATCAAAGGAAAAGGAGTAGGAGCTTTCGTGCCGTTTTTTCGACCAAACTTTATTTGTTTAATAACTTCGTATTTTACGGACGGCTGTTTCTGAAGAATAGTTACGATAAAAGACCGCTTCTTTTTGATATGGGCTATGGAAAACTGTCTCAGAAAAACGAAACTTGGCATAAAATAATACAATCTTTGACTTTTTTAAGGCTTTTTTGGTACTGTTTTGGTACAAGAGGACTGGGGGGTATACCTACATGTCAGCCTGCATGTAGGGCATGGAAATTGGATTTGGAGTTATCGCCCCAGTCTTTTTAGAGTTCACTGAAATGGCTCTGGTAAAGGCTAGCTTAAAATCAGCAGTATATTGCTCATTTTTTATTAGTACCCAATCTCTTTTTATTATAGAGTTCTTAGACTTTAAACTTGGGCTTTCGTTCTAATGTCACCTTTTTAAGTTCTTCATAATCTTTTTACCAAGAATTTGCTAGAGTAAAAGATATTTGAAGGGTATACTGATTGGGCACCAGTTAAATTAAAACAGGTTTTGATTTTCCTCTGAAAAAGACAACCATTCTGACAGAGCACGCAATGTTGAATTTCGACTTCAGAACAAAATAGTCAGTCGAAGTCGTTATAAGTCAATTTCAATTCCACAAAAATGGCAAATTCAATACAATTTATCACTTGGGTTCTTTTGTGTTCAATTTCAGGTTTTTAACGCTAGTCGCAGCCTGTCAAGGTGTATGTTTTGTTGTGTACTTGAAAGATCTCTAAACCTTGCCGACTTACTGTTGAAAGACCGACTGAAAACACTGAATAATTAAAAAGTGTAAATAACGTAACATATTCACCAATCCAACATATACAACTCTTTTACATACTCAAATTCGGCTTCAAATAAACTTCTGGTCAAAAAAGACGAAAAAAGACTTAACTATATCAATTCTCCACTGTCGAAATAGTATTTAAAATGACCAAGTCGGAACAGAAGTTTAAAACTTGACAAAAAATGACATAAATAACGATTCTTTCACATTTAACCTACACTGCTGAAGTCAACTGAAAAAGTTGAGTAGAGCGGGATTTGAACTCGCACCTTCGGGAATCCGGTCCGCCGCTCTACCTGTTGAGCTATCGAGTCTACGGGGATTGGAGGCGAGTTATTATCCAACTTAAGTGTACGAGATATTCTCGCAACAACTTAACGCTATCCACGAGGATGGATGTGCAGTGTTTCAATTCTATGTCAGAATCATCCTCAGGGTAATATGAAACGATAAATTCACATTTAACCTACACTGCTCAACTACTACTCGCTACTCAACAGGTAGAGCGGCGCACCGGATTCCCGAAGGTGCGAGTTCATATCCCGCTCGAGTCAACTTTTTCAGTTGACTTCAGCAGTGAAGGTTAAATTTAAATTTATCGTTTCATATTACTCTGAGGATGCTTCTGAAATAGAAAGGAGTATTTAGCTTACTGGTTGTGAATAAAAGAGTGTGAAAGGCAATGTTCTTTTCTCTCAGTAGACAAAGTACGGCAAATTACTCGAATAATCTTTCCAAATTGAGCCGGGGCGTCATTTTGTTGAATAGTCTGGCTGTACTAAGTTGTTCTGTGCAGCCAATGACAATACATTCAATACCTATATAACTTCAAACCAATTAGATGTGGCGATAGTTCAACCTTTACCGTACGAAGTTACTGGACTTCATTACTGGGACCAAGTGCCTATATCTAGGCACTGTTCTTGTCCTTAACATCCAACTTGTTAGGCAGCAACTTTCGAAATTTAGTTAGAAACTTTTTGGACTTTTGGCAGCATTTTGGCATTCTGGAGAGCTATTTTTCAGGGATTTACGAGCACAATAGGGACATGCCTAGTTCTGACAGATAAATCTTAGTTCATCAATATGATTCACTAAGCTTGTAATGTTAATATGCATTGTAGATAAACCTTTAAATTTCAGTTCATTAACATACTCGTTAACTTCGGAATTTGGAATTTGTTCTTCCTCAGGGATCAATGTTATATCTGCAGGGTAATTGTCTGGCAACAGTCCAGTTTCATTAAAAACTTTTTACATATATGGTTAATAAAATAATAATAATAAATAATAATCAGTCAAGAAGTGAGTCAGTATGCGATTTAGCGAATGAATAAATGATGAGGAAGATGTCATTTCCTCAAGAGTGAGGAAAGTGAATAGAGGAAAGGAAAAGGGAATGGAGGAACGGTAAAAGAGGAAAGAAAAGCAGAAAGAGGAAAGAGAAAGGAAGAAAGAAAAAAGAAGAAACAGGTTTCAGTGTTGACTCCCACATGTTTTTGTGGCCGTTCTTTTCCATAATTGGCTCTCTTTCATGTTCCCGCCATGCATTTTTGCTTATTTCAAATTTGCTATTCTTATGTAGTTGCCAGTGAATCGTGCGTGTCCTTGCCTCAAAACACTCCAAAGAAATGTAGAGAAAACCGACGCCAAGACCTGGAAAAACAACGTAGCATATACAAACTTACAAAACCACTTGAAAAGACCCCTCAACATCCAGCAAAAGTGCAAGATCTGAAATACGCCCTGGCTTGTCCACTTTTAGATTTAACCGCAAGGGAAGTACTCGGTTTGGCCATGAAGGATCCAAATCAGCAACAGTGGCTAGGGCTTTTCATTTACATTAATCAAAGAAATGACAATTTTACATCTTTGTACAAGAAAAATCCCCATCTGTTCGAAGACATAAATGACTACATCGAGGTATACAAGAAAGCACTGGCCTTTCAAATCGTAAGTCTTTACACGATGATTTATTTAAAGACCAATAACAGATCATGGAGGTATGCTGATCTCCACTTAATCTCTCTTCACTATTTCTCAAAGCAAAAAATCACGGTTCTTGTACTTGGAAGGCAGTCTTTTCCTAAAATTGCATTGAATTTGTTTTGATGTTAATTCTGGCTGATTTTGCCATAAAGTCTTGTTCCCATACAAATTCTTTTCCTAATTTCGGCCTGCAGTATAATCTTCGCATTTCTTTTTGTTTTAAACATGGTGAGAAAGACCACTGAGCTGTAGTATAGCAAGATCTGAATTTTGAAGAGGTAGGGTCCACTAGAAAGCGCTAAGCAATTCTAGTGGTAATTCTGGTTTAGGAAGCTTTGCCAACTCAAAAATTTTAATACTTTTAGAATAACTATAATACTGTAAGAAATTTTTTGCTTAACCTCTCTGGCAATAACGTGTTAAGTGTTGAACATTTTTGGAGAAAAAGTCACTAAGGCCTCTAATTACTCCAAAGTATTCATCGTAAATGGTTGGTGAAGAGAAATTCAGTGGCTTCTCTAGCGCCTTATAGAATATTAAGCTGTCCAAATGCTTCGGGTGAAGTAATGGTTGGAAATACGGAGAATCATTAGGTGTTGGTGAAAATTGATCGTCCAGGTATGGGTAGTCTAAGCAAGACTGACGACACCTGGGCCTTAGCAGCGGTAATCTTTAGACTTTTCATTCGTCTCTGAAGATCGTCACCTCTGAAGCTATGAATACGTCACAAACCACTACAAACACTCTTCCTCAAGAATATCAAAAGGTACTGAATGCTGGACACACATTTGGTTCATGTGGAAACTTGGTATATGTAAGACTACTAGAGAACGTTCGTCAAACTCATTATCTCAGAAAAACGCTTTTCGAGCCATAGACGGGTTCGAACCCGCCCGAGAGCAAAGGACCTTCTCTACACGTAAGTTCCGGCAGCTTTCCAGCACTTTTGGTTATCTACAAGTCGTTCAATACTGCCGATGCAGCATTCTGCTTTATATATATTTTTTATTTTTCCCCAAGAATACTCTTACCTGTCTACGTGTACTAGATATATTTGAAATGAATTTGAAAATTTAAAAACTTTGGAAGTAAAAATTAGGAAACATCAAAATTACGTATGCTTCTCAACCTTCATACGAGCAAACTCAATCTACAGAGCGTAGAGGGTGTAGGTGTTTGCAAGCTTGGATATAAACAACGAAAGGCTCGTTCTTCAAGCTTTATGAAAACTCGGAAAAGTTGTGAGTTCCCCAACGGGAATCGAACTCGCGTCTCCCGATTGCCGGTACGGTTGTCTTACCACTAGGCCATGAGGGCTCGACAACAAATCTAAAACAAGCCTTTCGTTGCTCCTTAAATTTGTTATCTCAGAAACAGTTTTCTGAACCCCTGACGGGAATCGAACCCCTAAACTTCTGATCGCCGATGAGATGCTCTAACCATTGAGCTACATGGACTCAGATGGAAGAGCGAAGGTTACTATTTGCACTGGTTCGTAGTTGACATATGTACTGCGAACTGCAGTCTCGACAAGTCATTTGGTCCACATTAAGTTATCTATATTGGCAGATGTTGTGCAGCATGTGTTAGCTTGGCCGAAATTACGTATGCTCCTCACTGGCGATCAGAAGGTCACGGGTTTGATTCCCGTCAGGGACTCAGATAAATTTTCTGAGCTAACAAGCTTGAGAAGCACACCTAATTTCGATCTATATACACCAAGCTACCACATGCTGCACAACATCAGTCAATATAGATAAATTAGGAAACAAGTTGACATACATAAAATTATTGGAAGACTGTACATTAAATGACGCGAAGAAAATACAGCTTTTCAAACCAATGGAAATAAATACTTTATCAACCTGCTTTCCTTGTCCTAATTTATGACAGGAGCATTGCAAAGAATAAGCTCTGAATTGGAACAATCATCAGTACTTTTGACTACTTATTCGATTTCATGCAATATCAGCAAATAAAGTGAATATCATAATGAAATGAATGGCAATTATAGGAAATTATAGCACTGATATAATACAATGACGTCTCTGATTGGCTGGAGCACGGTGGAGCACATTTCTTGGTGGAGCACGGGAAAAAGAGCCGGAAAACGCTGTGTTCCAAATTTTTGGTTTACGTAAGGATGGTATTATTTTTAATTAGTGAAATGAAGCTCGGTTGATTTTTTTCGCCTCGAGCAACTGTTACAATTTTTCGTGTTCTCCCAACTTCCCACGTGCATCCATAACTCAATCGAACACGCCAAATTATAAACCATTTCTATAATGATAATAAACCCAAAATTATTTGAAAATATAATTGTTACGTTCAGGTGAACAGAGAACAAGATCACTAGACAATTTTATATCATAGTTATTAGTTTATATTTAAGATTTTATTGATTTTTTTCTAGATTTTACGTCGGTTAAGTTTTAAGTTAAAATTTTTGTTTACATTTGACTTTCAGATAAATCCAAGTCACAATAAATTTTTCAAATATCCTTCAGTTGAAGAACCATTCAAAGATATTATTAATACTGCTGCTTGGGAAGATGATGACGTATTTACTGATCAGCGGTTGGCTGGATTAAATGTTCATTCCATCAAGAAAGTTTCAATTGGACGAGGTAAAAACTAAAAATAAGTGACTGATTGATTCATATACTCTGGGAATTGATGTCTGAAAGTAGGGAATACCTAATAGGCTTTAATGTTTGGGTATCACGAGGCTTTCGAAAAGTGTAAAAACACACGAGCCGCCAAGTGAATATCCAAACACACAAAAAAATTTAGTGGGTGTTTCTTTTATGGAATAATAAGACTGGGCGTGCAGCACAGATTGTGCAGTCTGCAGTAAACTGTTGGCGGAAAGTTTTTCTTAGTCTGTCATCTCTGCGAGAATGGTTCGATTTCCGGTTCCGGCAATTTTCTGATAAAGTTACTTTAATCACATGCATGTGAGATATGGCCAAGGTAGCATTATTATGCACCGCCCTTTTTCTCCGGGTGCAACGATTTCTTCCTGTGGTAACACTAGACCCATGACGGATGGCCCCTCTAGGGAGAACAGTTTAGGTAGTAGATAGGGTTATCCAGCATAGATAAAGGCAGTCTTCTATCATTTCACTCTGGCGTTAGCCAGGGTGAAACTGGTACTTTATTCCTTTTACATGTATAAAAAGTTATATTTGATGTTGGCCAGGGGTTTACATGGATTTTATTATTGATTGATTCAAAAATATCAAAAGTAATGTTTTCCCTTTTCCTCGTCAAAGTTCAGGACTCGAATCTGCTTTATTTCAGGAATGATTAAGTCATAACCTTGCTAGCATTCCGCTCGGTCAAAGGCAAAACCTTTGTGGGTATAAATACAGTCAGCCTCAGCTAAAACACTCTCAATTTCAGCTGAGTCACCTCCTCTCTACCAGATACCAAGAATGGCCTGACAGATGAAATTATTCGTTTAGGAAGAGAAAATATATTAGAGACTCGTTATATTAAAACTAAAATCAATGGAAATTCATATATTACATTCGTCTTTGACTACACGGCTTCGTTATTAGTCAGTTTCATTATTAATCTCCATACTGAAAATTCTGATTTTATTTCTGTCAGGAAAAGTTTCAACAGAGTTTTCGTGTGTGCTTCCCAATTCATTACTTTAGAAAAAAATTATTGGGTTTTTTCTTTTAAACAGGCAAAATAGGAACAAGTTGCAATGATCACAAATTTGTTTCTGATTTAATTTTACTTTTTTGATGTGTTTTCTACTACCTACTCGTGTAAATTTAGCATTGCAATTCAGTATAAATTATCCATAATAGATGCCTCATTTCACGTATTCTGAATGACCTGCTGTGGCACGGGGAGGATTGCCAATTTTTGGGGGCAAAACCTAGGGGTTCAAAGCATGCTTCCTCGGGGAAATTTTGAAATCTTATACATTCTAGAATGCTGTTTTCTTCATTTTCAGAAACAACTTAAGGCCTATTTTACGAAATAATAAAGTTATCGTAATGCAAATAACCTAAGTTTTGCACGACGAAAATTTATATATTTTTAGTACGTATCTGCAACTACATGTAGTTTGTAATTGCAAACTTGGTATGCTTTCTCTGATCAGAGCCTTTATTGCACACATTCGTCCAAGATAACAACCTGCGAACCGTTCAGCAAATGTTTCTTCAAAATAAACCTTTTCATTTTGCAAACAAGAGTAATCACTTCCCTCTACTTTTTCCCGTGGAATTTTGCACTAACAGAAACACGGTTTCTTGTGAGAACTGGGGGTGGTCACCTCTCCTTGCCACTTTGCTAGCTCAACTGATAACAAGGTTCATATTGTAAATGCTGAATAGTAATTGTCACTTTAAATACGCATTCGTCTGAATCTTATTATGCTTAACTGTAACCAGAACATTCAAGTATGAGGGTTATCTACGTACAATCCCAAATACTTAATTTCTTGTAGATATTCAAAAGGTTTGGAAAACTGCCGGAACTTAACAATAGAGAAGCTGACGTTTCGAGCGAAGGCTCTACTTCACTCGAAACGTCATTTCCTCTATTCTTAAGTTCCGGCAGTTTTCCAAACCTTTTGATTATTTACAAGCCATTCAATACTGCCGACGCAGCAGTCTACTCTTGTATTTAATTTCTTTGTGTTTGGAATTAACGTAGTCTAACAATTCCAACAACGTTTAAAAATCGTCCAAAAAACAATCGTCCAAAAACCGCTACAAAACTAAAGGCTTCAAGTGACATTCCCTGAACATTTTGCCCTCTAATCAATGGCAGTATAAGTATTTGGCAAACGATGGAGGAGACTTAATTTCTATGGCTGTACCCAAGTTGTGATAGCAGATTTTCTCTTCAAATTTAAATTAAATATTTTCCAAAATAAATTTAGCCAATCAGTTATATTCTCTCAAGGTGCCGGTTCCCAATCAATTTCCAAATTCCTATTACATTTCCTCGGTCCCCGAAACGGCTTGCGCCATTTTAGGCGATTTCCGGAGATATAAGTAAAACATGATATTCTAGCTATATGCATGCACCTCCTAGCCGCTAAATAGTTTATATATATGAATTCTAGATATACGAACCTCCGCTGGTGAATAATTTATATGTGTAATCTTTGTACTTTGTGTGACAGGTTGGGGGAAGAGAGGTATTACATGGAATAAATTGAGAAAAAAGCTCAACAAACGGTTTAACTGGAATAAAGCGTTTTCAAGAGCTGTCAGACGACCTGTAAATAAGGGAAAAGTAAGATATTAATTTTCTTCAGTTCGTAAATCCTTAGAACAGCATTGTGGACATGTGGTGTTACTTTCTCTCTCTAAGATGGGAACTTCTCCCGAAAGGATAACAAATGCGATTCAAAGAATTTAAGTTACACAACATATCACTGAATTATGGGAAGGTTAACGAGATTTTTTTGCTTGTTTACTTACTACATTGCCCCTAAATTAAAGCAAAAGATGTTTGTAACTTCATCCTGTAGCTTTAAACTACAAGAAGTCTAAAGACGCCTTAAAGTTTAACAGATCAGTGTTGTACGCCCTCATCGGAACATTCAGCTCCGTCATGTAATTCCTAAAAACACAGAGTCTCGGAATTCTGACTTACAAAACATGAAGAAGCTCGAAATAAGAATATATATTAAAAAACCGAAGATTAAAGACAATGGTGAAGAATAGTTAGCCTAAAAACGAAACCGTAAATTTTCGACTTTATAAAAACATAACTTTCCGACCAATTTACGGAGCATACTCGATTTCATCTTAAACGATGGATTGAAATTCTTTCTAGATTATTGAGTGCTCCAGTATCTTTATAGCAGCAATTCTTGAGTCACTTTCCGCATTCAATACAACTTGAATCTTTTATATTTCTATGTTTGAGCTACTTTGGCAGATTTTAATCCTGAGCTACCTAAATCTTTAGATATATAAGGATTTCGTTGTAATTTTTCCCGCCAACTTCTACCAGTAACAAACAAATCTTCCTGTCAATAAAGGAGAAAATAATAGAGTTCTCCGTTTTTTGATAATGTCAGTGTAACGTTACTATAATACGTCACTAAATAAAAGACGTTTCCTACGAAATCCGTTCACACGCAATATGTCGGTTGTGCCTTAAATTTGTGATACACACTTGAAATAATTCCTTAAATGAACTATCCTGAGCAGTCGCAGCATACTACGTAATGTATCGGAACACACTTAAGATTTTCTCTCACGATATCCTTCCTGACCACAGCTTCTTAAGCAAATAAGCCGTTTGACGTCCCATACACGCTATTTTCACTCCATCAACGTTAATGTTGATCAGCGTTAATCACAAAAATTTAAGTAGCACTGAAGGCTACTGTTTATCTCTTGAGATTGTTCAAATGATTGGATGCGATCTAAACCAAAAAGACTCCTCAGCGGATTATGATTGTGATTATGATTGTTCTTGTTATTTTTAGCAATATTATCATCGTAAGCAATATTGTTATTGCCATTGCTCAAAAATTTAAATTTCTATTGACATACCTAACTCTTTTGCCATATCTTATGCAATAAATTCAAGAAACTGAATTCTTTAGCCTAGAATATGAAATGAGTAATGAAATTAATGTGAAAAATGAACGGAAAAGCAAAAAAAAAACACCTAATTTTTACTGGAAAGAAATAGATCGATTCTTTATGGTGGCCTTAAAGGCTGATTTGCGAAAAGATTTTACCAGCACTAAAGATAAGAATGAACGCATATTAACCAAAAAGCTACCATGTGTGTAGGAAAGATGCCAAAATTTTGGGTAAAATATGACTCTTGAATACTAAACAGTTTAAAAAACATATTGTGGAGCCCACTCTGGTTAGAAGACACCAGACGAGTTACCTATGAAACTATAAACATATGAAAATAAAAGAGCGTTAGTCAGGGTAAAATACTAAAGTCTCCATAGGTCACTGAGGACCGATACGGACAGGAAGGATTTAAATTGAAATGACATAAGTCAGCACGAGGTTGATATCTCTCTGAAACGGAAAACAACATAACACTATGTGGGGTCACCACTCAAATTGGGTATCTCCCCGAAATATAATAGTCGAAGAATTGTATGCGGTCGCTACTCAAAATGGGTATCACCTCGAAACTAAAGTAGAATATGAGAAATAGAGCTTAATTCAAAGTGGACTTCTACCAAAAGATTTATAAGAAATAAACTCGACTTGGAGAATTATTACTAGAAAGGAACTCAAAGTTAACTTTGCCACACACAGTTTCAGAGTCTTCGTCATGGGTGATACTGTACAGTTTTATATTTTGTGGTTTTGGGGAAATAACCACTTTGCTGAGTGACCCCACATAGTTTTTCCGCCTATCTATTTTCTGCTTTGTTTTGGGGGAAACCCAAAATTTAAGAAACCCATTTTACTTGATGACCCCATAAAGATTTATCTCACATTTAATTTTCGGGCAGATATTCATTATGAGTGGTTACCTCACATAGTTTCATATGAATATATTTTCATAGGGAACTTGTCTGGACTCTTTTGTTTAGAACTAGAGTAGCACTCTAGTTCTATTTGGCTTTTGTAAACAGTTTGTTGGGGTTTCAGAGATGAAAATGTTTCAAAAAATGCTGGTAAAACACTTTGCTATGTAAATGAATTGGCTAAGCTTGTGTATAGGTATTCTTTGATTCATCATTTGTTGCAAAAACTAGATATAAATTTTACCATGAACAAGAGAAGCAAGCCCTCGAAGAGCATATTTTAGGGTGGGGGTGCTGACGTCTTATAGTCCAACTAATCTACCACGTCCTTTGTGTTACAGTAGATCTAGTTCCTAGTCAACTAAATTTTCAAATACCAATTTCAAGTTTACACACGTGTTTTTTCAAGAATAAATTAAATTTTCAAAATTTCTCATGTGTATTGGACAGGGGTAATGGTGTTTTGTAAGCACCTTCTTCTTAGTGTGCTTCTCAAAATAACTATACCCAGGGGTAATGGTGTTTTGCGACCACCTTCTTCTTAGTGTGTTTCTAAAAATAACTATACCCAGGGGTAGCGGTGTTTTGCGACCACCTTCTTCTTAATGTTCTTCTCAAAATAACTATACCCAGGGGTAACGGTGTTTTGCCACCACCTTCTTCTTAGTGATCTTCTCAAAATAACTATACCCAGGGGTAATGGTGTTTTGCGACCACCTTCTTCTTAGTGTGCTTCTCAAAATAACTATACACAGGGGTAATGGTGTTTTGCGACCACCTTCTTCTTAGTGTTCTTCTCAAAATAACTATAACCAGGGGTGATGGTGTTTTGTGAGCACCAAATACTTAACATCTTTCATTAAATTTAAGGTTTAGTTAACAAAGATACAAGAAGCCATCGCATGATTGTCACAAATTTTTGACTTTGCTTTTGTATTACTGAAGGCCCGGAAAATTTTAATGAAAATTACCCTCAATGTTCACTCGGAAAAGTACTGCTCAATTAATTTTTACAGGTGAAAAATTATCTGTTTAGACAATCAGAAAGAATTCAAGAGATAAGTTTGTTGCCGCACTGCGAAAAAGATTGGGATGCTATTGACCACTTTCACATAATACAATTCGTTTGGGGTGTTCTTTTGCATAAAAACAAACAATTTCCAGCTCATCGGAGAAAAACAGATGGTCCAGCGAACTGGAAATCCTTTGTGTTCATGCAAAGAACCCTTCAAAACTACTTATATCAATTACTCACTGATCATATCTTTATATTTTCCAGTGTCCTAAATTAATCTTATGTTAAAAGACAATTTTCTAAAAACTTGCGCTAAATAGTTCTTTCAGATGGTGAAACAAGGATCTGTTTTTGTGGTTTCATACTCAATCATGAAAAACTTGCCAAATGTTCCTGACTTGTCGGAGGACCCACGAGTTCTGAGAAAGTCAACCAGTCCGATCGCAGTCTTTGTTTCTACAAAAAACAGTCGTCGTAAAGAGAATAAATTAAAACCAGTGGCAATCCAAATTGATGAATCAAGAGGTTATATATTCCATTTTATTTATCTTAACTAGTACAGTTTCTTTTGTACAAATAATTAAAATACGATTAAGTATAAACGCCTTTATGAAAATTGCACATGCCACATTTCACATGTGATCATATGTGAACCACATGTGAACCACACTTGAAAGATATTTGTAAAACATGTGAAATCAAATTATACGTGGAAATAAATATGTAATTTCAGTCACGCGATATCTTTAACGAAAGGGGACAATTAAGCCAGGTTTATACTGTGATCTGAAAGCTACCAAGGAGTTAATAGCTTTCTAGTTCTAGTTTATGGTTTATCATGAATATATTTTCATAATTTACACTGACAGTTTACTGGTCGTGATGAATTAACTTCTATTACTTTGTAATTGTAAATAAATCATTCTTTCCTGATAACATTTGAGTGAAGACATACTTCCCTGGCAATAACTTTGTAATATAGTCCAAGTACTATTACTTATTCCTCTCTGTGATGATTTCATTCACAATTTCTTTAGTTGTCTATCTTCAATTAATATTTCACCTTCTATAATTTTTTATTGTCAATTGGTTAGGGTACAAGATATTAATGTGAATAAAAAGTAGTGCTGGGTAATGATCAAGGAAGCACATAAAAATTTCCATTGATTTCCATTTGCTGTATTTGTAGATTCACCTGTATATACACCAAAAGATGGCTTGCAATGGATGATGGCGAAAACCGCCCTACAACTAGCTGACTTTACTTATTTGGAAATGGTTGAACACCTGCTTAAATCACACTTTTTGTTGGAATCAATTTGTGTCACCCTTCGTCGGACTCTTTCAAGGTACCATCCTCTGATGCAAATCATGGAGCACCACTGTATAGGTGTTTTTGTAACAAATGGTATTGGCTTACCGACACTTCTTGGCCCAAAAGGTACAATGCGTCAGATGTTCTCCATTGGAGATGTTGGTGGTATTAAACTTGTGAATAGGGCTTATGCCAAGCTGTCGTGGAATGACATGGATTTTAATTCTGAAATTAAGGTAATTTGTGCCTTTTGAAAATGTGTTGTGTAACGTTAGGAACAAAATATGGGTAAAGTAAACTACAATTCAGTTCAGCCTAGTAATTGGTTTACCAGGCCCATTGCCTACCACTCGTGCCAACCTTACTTGAATTTAGGATACTTAGGATTTCTTTCGTTTCTTCAAATCCGTTAGGGAAAGGTCAAAGGCCTACCAGTAAAAAGTTCAATCATCGCCAGTATTTAATTCTCTTTTTTATTTTGTCTTCGGATTTTACTTGTTCCACTTTGCAATCTTAACAATGCAGTATGTATCTTCTGAGTACAGGCTGGAATATTTTTGTAGTTTCGTAACAGCACAATAGTAGTCAGACATTTCAAATAAACGACAAATTTTTTAATAGTATACATGTTTCGGCAT
>JBAHVQ010000408.1:167324-215894 GCA_036872915.1 Nanipora kamurai | reverse complement strand
TTCGAGCGTAATAGCGTGGACGGAAGGCCTAAACGCATCGAAATGTATGCGTTTTCAAACGAAAACGCATTAGTGTGGACGGGGCCACAGCTATTGCGCAACCAAAAATACATATATATTTTTCTCTGAAAAATTCTTTTTCTTCGAAAACTCGGATATTGCAATTGAATAAAAACCTCTATTTCTACTTGTTAATTTCACGAGGAAACTATAGCAAGACTGGAAAAGAACAAGGCAGAGAGACCTAGATAAATCCATTATTTTTGGGAATGGATGAAGAAAAATTACACAATGGAAGAGTTCACTTTATATGGATACGGTGGTGAAAAAATTACATTAGACGCGTCAAACAAGCTAAATACTTTAGCTGGGGTCGCTTGTTCAAGACGCGAATAAGGCATGGTAGCCAGTGAACACCGAGGTCCAACCGTTGGACAACCTCGAGTTAAAAATATGATGGCCCAGACAATATATTTAAATAGAGGCATAACAAAGACATATATTATGAAAATATTTAATGAACTGACGTTTCGTCGCTAAATCCGAGTGAGATAAAACAGTGAAGTCTCGGCTTAGCCTACTATATTTAAGCCGAGACTTAATTTTATCTCACTCCGAAGATGTTGCGGGTTTAGCGACGAAACGTCAGTTCATTAAATATTTTCATAATATAGGTCTTTGTTATGCCTCTATTTAAATATATTGTCTGGCCCATCATATTTTTAGCTCGAGTTCAATTTTCGCCTGGATCATCAATTGCTACTATGTTGGACAGCCTAACATCAATTTTATTCACTTAATACGGAGATATTTCTATTCGACAGATAAAATTTAACTTCGGTTTTTCATAGTGCTGCTCTGTCTTTAGGACTCATCCTCTGGATAAGCTATCCGGCTTTGAGCAAAGGACCATTGATGGATATAGTTTTAACATCTACTATCCTTTCTGACGTTGGTTTGTTGTTTTGCTTGTTTACCCTGGTCGAGTACTTCACTCCAACAAGAAGCCGCCAGTTTTTGCTATTTTTTTAACAAATGTAGACAAGAACTCGCATCACTTGAAAGCCCAAGTATGCTCATTTCCTAATCCCACCTTGTTGGGCCGGGACAAGGAGAGTGAACACAATTTTTTGTCGTATGAGGTAATGGGAAAGATAAGGAATGAGACCAAGTACAAAACAGCATCGGTTTTCAATTTCAAATTAGTAATACGTGAAAAAGAAGTTTAGGAATCTTTTAGACTCAGGATATGCAACGCAAACCAATGATTTCAAGATCTTATACCAAAAAAATATATTTATATCGTTAATGCAGCAGTTGTCCTTTCATATGGCGCGTCTATCGCGTAGCGCATAAAATATTTGGGGTACGTTTTACCAACTTCATACATCCTCATCCTCAGATTCCGTCACTTTTCTTAGCGCCGCTCGCATGAAAAGTTTAATTTTGGGAGCTATGGAGAAACAGACACCGGATGTCCTAAATATTACGTCATCCGGTTTTTGCTAGGGTGTCCATATACCTTGATTCTTTGTGCTTTTGGCCATGAATAAAAATATTTAAATGTACGGTTGTTAACTGTAACATCTAAAAATGTTAACTGTGATTGTTTTCCTCCGCTTACTTACACCTATTTGCAATCAGCCTAACACATTATTTTTCGGTGTGTCTTCAGAGCCTTCAAACTTTTCAAGCAAGCGGTGCTAAGAAAAGTGACGGGATCTGGAGATGAGAATATATGCACCTTAGTATTAAGCTATGAACATCTTTTCCACACCACTTACCTTACATATGCCGAGTGTGGTCGTTGAGGAACTAGTAGAGATGAAGGCAATGGTGACGTTGATTTCACGGGTATAGGGGATGTACAAGCTAAAAGACAAGGACAACGTATGGTAGATAGCAATGTAAATTTGTAAAAACATCATGTAAATTTGCCCTGAATTACGCTAGTGGCGATGATATGACAACAATTCATATAATCGGCGGGCGTTTTTTTGGATGCAACGATTATACTTTAAATTATACTCGAAAAAATCTGACAAATACTTGAGAAAAAAAAAACTAAAGCTATAGATCAGTCGAAGACGATGTAATCCTAACATGTATTTTAATTTTATTTTTCGTCTTTAATGCTTAACCTACACTAATGTTTATTCGCTTCCTTAACTTTATTTCGTCCGACCCCCCAAATATCCGATTTCAGAGTACGGTATAAATTTTTGCCGTTTTGACATATGTAATCTTGTTCGGATTTTTGCTCGGAACTTTTTTTTGGAATCTACGTGACACAAAGTTTAGCAATTGTTTTTGAACCGTTTTTTTCAATTTCCGCGGATTTTAATGAGTTGATAGCTCCACGTCGCCGATGATATCCAGTAATTGTTACAACACTGCGGCTGAATTGCCAGGTATCTCGATGCTTTTAGTCAAGTTATACTTCCCTCCTACCAGATCAGGTGCTGAATTAACAGCAGAAGAACACGAAACTGGACGGGAAGAAAGTAGAAACAAGTATGTAAACAAATTCCCAATACAGCCAAGTGAATAATCAGACATAGTTTTACGCTACTCTGACTTGAAAAGTTATACTAACTACTTTCGATGCTAAGAAAAGTGAAAGAAAACATGTATTCGAGGTTTTGAAGGCTGACAGCTATCCTAATGATTTCTTAAAGAACTGCTTAAAATCAGTTAGACCATCACGCACAAACACTGAGAATGAAAATTCGATGATGGGTTTTGCGATTGTTCCGTACGTTCAAGGAATTAAGGAACCTATTAAAAGAATCTTAGGCAGTTTCACGTAAAAGTTGCCCAAAAGCCATTCTTGACGTTGGAACGTACATTTGCAAAACCTAAAGATCGTGTTGCGAAGGATCAGAGAAAAGACGTGATTTATTCCATTCCGTGTAATGATTGTGATAAGGAGTACATTGGCCAGACTAAACGTCAGTTTGGAACGCGCTTAAAAGAGCACCAAAAGGCAGTTTTCCTTTCAAAAAAAGAAAATTCTGCTTTGTCGGAGCAGGCGTGTCTAACCAACCACACGATTGTGTGGGAAAATTCAAAAATTATTACCACCAATCCACGTTACCATCAAAGACGTTGTCTGGAGGTGTGGCATATCAATTGCGCCCCCGCTCCATTGAATCGCGATGATGGTGGTTCATTACCGGATGCCTGTTTGTACCTCGTTAATAGGTAACGTCATCAATGGTTCTCTAAGAATATAAATAGGGACCTCATGTTCAGATCAATCACCCCTGATGAAGACACTAGACAGGAGTGTCGAAACGTTGGATTATGAACGATAGTGTTGTAAGCTACGTTCAAAACTTTTCAAGCCAGAGTAGCGTAAAACCATGTCCAAAGTAGAAACAAATACTAAAAAATGTATAGTTTTCAATTACCGCTTATAAACGTTGGATTCGAAGGGGATAAAGCGCTGGGGGAGCTGCTGTTTGATATAGAAACTGCTTCTTCAAGTCGAATCCTAAAGTATCAAAGCAACAACAAAATTTCAAAACATGGACACTAAAAACTGCCTGTGCGTTAAACCTAACGTGCATATAATGGGCATAAACCTACTCGTATTGCTCTTTTAAGTATTCCAACTCTTCGGCATGTCTTTGTTGCATTGCTTGAAATTCAGCCTCAGTGTACATCTTTTGTGGCTACAATTTAAAGGTCGACCAAAGAAATAATTTAATACTTCATTGCATCATGCATGAAATACGCACGAACCTATCGTGGCTAAAGTGATACTGCAGCGAAAAGGTCGCACACCCAATTTCGATCTTATCAGAAAATGTTGAAAATACTTCTGAAAGATGGATGAATGGCGTTCTGGGTTTATCAATGTCTCGTCTTAATCCAGAGATCTTCATGTTTTTTGAAACACGAAATAAATTTCCCAAAATCAGGAATATCATTCAATAAAAAATGGGGAAAAGGAATTGAAACTTTGCATATGTATGCTAACTACTGTAAGATCTACATTCCTCCGTTCCTGTCGGGATGTTGTCAGTTGAAACAAGTTATCTCGTGCTTTCTCATTTGTTTATTTCATCTCCATCAAACAGCGCTCACGGCAGGAATTCATATGAAGATTCGTACGTAGATCAATACTGCATTTCAAAGTTGGCAATAAACTTATTTTTTAAAAGATTATGAGAGATTCGAATTCTAAATCTTACTTTAAAAGGTATTAAAACGACAATATAATCCAAGCAGGCTAATATATTTTCTTTCATTTCATTAATACGCAAAATTTCGACCAGTTATTTCACATTAAAGGCATCTAATCTGCATATAGTAAAAACCTGACTACTTTATTCCCACTAAATTTCGCGAGTATTTAATTTGGCGAAAAGTCAAGCGCCATATTTCGCGAGTATTAAATTTCGCGATTTAGAGAAAAATTTAAAATCAGAGTGTATTAAATTTCGCGATTTTCTTCTAATCTTTAATGTGAAGGTAGCTTTGACCTCAGAACTGTAACAACATAATTAACGTGATCGTTATCGTAAACAATAGCAAACATAACAAGGCATAAGATACGGTATTCCACAGTCTAAATATCCAATAGGTCCATATTATACTTCTAAGTCGCTGAATGGATTCTCTGTGGGGGAGCTTCGTTTCACCGCTCAAAACGGAATTAATGTCAGCCTTCTCCCAGCCTTTCGCGATATGGGAACATGGTGGTGTTGTAAAAGTGGAGGTGACTGACCCTAAGCACAGAAGATCCCCTTTGGTACAAGGAGGGACTGAAATTCCGGTGAAAGTAATCATTGAAATGGAGCACAGCACAAGGGGACGTGAGATATTTGCAAGATACCAGACACATCTTAGAGACAATTACAAAGAACCAGCAGATGGAAAGTTTGACGACTGCACAAGTGAGATTTTGAAGAAGTTAGCGGCAGAGGACAGTTCTGACAGCGAGAGTGATGCACTGGAAGATAACTGATGGACAAAATCAAACCAAAAACTCCTAAATATGAAGCTGAGACATGTTACAATAACAGTAATAAAACAACAGCTGGAATTTCATTAATATAGTATTAAATTTCGCGACTTTGAAAAAATCGCGAAAATCGCGAAATTAAATACTCGCTAAATTTAGTGAGAATAAAGTACCTCTGGAATCAGCTGAGATATTGACAAATAAATAATCTTATTCTCCTTCATTTTAAAAGTTTTTTAAATACCATTTTTGCACTTAAACATAGTTCAAATTAATCATCAAATAATTTTCTCCTACCTCATCTTTTGTCAGTTCATTTTTTTCCTCTTCTTCAATTCTGAAATTTTCAAAATTTTTAATGGATGAACAATTTTGAAGGAACAAACAAACAAACGTAAGAAATAAAGAAAGAAATAAAGAACTAAAAAGCAATGGAAGAATGAAAGAAAGAACAAGCTATAATGCAAAGGAGAGAATGGATGGGATGGGGTGAGATGAGGTATGATGGGATGAGATGGGATGGATAAATGGATGGATGAATGGATGAATGGATAAAAAGAAATAAATACATGAATGAGAAAAAAAATTTAACACCGTGTGAACGACATATTTAACAGACTTAGCCATGCAAAATTAAATCACTGTAAAAATAGACGTCATTATTATAACTACTTCGTAAAATTTATGTTCTCAAAATCGTTCAACTGTAATGACAAATGCTATTGTCACTTTCCAAATCATAACTGGCCTGTCGACCACTTCCATAGATTTCTAACTATTTACCTTTTAGCTTCTATCATTTCATCAAACAATCTGTAAAATGACCGAATCGACATCAGCTGACGCAATACGCATGGTACTACACGTTAGAACGGACATTTTCCTTCAAAATACCGTATGAGTAACTGATATAACACTTCTTAATAACATCGATAATCTTGAGAAAAGTTCCAGTATGGTACAGAAAAAAATTACGAGCATTACTGCCGTTAATATTGAAAAACATTTGTTGGTCCTGTTTTTACAAAAACACAGGCTGGTTTTTACTTAGTTATCATACATTTATTTGATGTTTATCTTACTAATTTAACTTACTCTTGAAGGGTTGATGTCTGAGTTGATTTATCAAATGAGAGTAACCTAAAGAGAGTTAATAAAAAGGGAAAAAAATTAAAAGGCAAGAAAATAGGTATCTTACTTTCTACAATACAAAAAAGCTCAGTGAAATCTCACGGATAGCTCGGACGACAGAATGATATTGTTAAAGTCATTGCTAATTTTCATCTCTTGTTTGTCATCCATAAATCTTTTTCGGACAGCAAGGTTACGTTGGCAAATTTTCCTATTGCAACTGACCTCTTTTACAGCACGGCAAAAGGTAAAATTTATTTGTTTGTTAGGTATACTAAAATTAAAAATATTTCAGATTACTATTTTTTGACAATTTTTGATAATAACGTTTTTATTTTAAAATTGAATCAATATTTCTTTTAGTAAAATAAAGGTAAGTTTCCATTTGAAATTCCTTGGGACAACAAGGCAATAAATGAAGTGAAGGAATGGAATCGTTATACCTAAAGACATTAAACTTACCTTTCTTTTCTGGACTTTAAATACGTCATATAAACAAAAAGAAAAATACGTGTCAAAATTATTTTGGATCAGGGGGGTTAAGAGGGTGAGAATTCGGAGTAAATTTGACAGTTAGCTCCACCTAAAAGGAGTATCATGTAACTATCGATCGACTTAACTGCTCAGTTATTCCCTCTGAGCATTGTTTTGGCTCGAGGTAACTGTTCGGACACATTTCTCTCATACTGTTAGATCTGTTTTTTTTAAGTAAGCTGTCAGGCAAATATCCAAAGATAAAAATTAGTTATATCCTGCAAGTGGCTGCTTGATAGTAGTAAATACACGTATCAAGCAATAGACTCAGCAACGTTTTCTGAGCTACCAACGGAAATCTAACCTGCAACGTTCTGGTCCCCAGTAAGAAGCTCAAACCATTGAGGTACATCGACTCGGAAATTATTGATTTTTTGATTGAACTATTTATTGATTCACTAAAGTTAAATACAACATGAATTCTGCATACGAAAGCCAATTCCATGTAGATCACATGTCTGCGTGCTTTTTCTTCTGAATGAAGAGCTTGAGAATCACGCCCAGTTTTGTTCTTCAAACACCAAACAACCACTTGCAGTTATACATCATGGTTATGTAACGGGAATCGCTGACGTGTTCAAATCCACAGGTTTTAGAAGTACTGGAGTCACTCCAATTGCGAACCGCTATAATATGGAAACTTCGCTGTACCTTCTGAGTCCCTTATAGGTGAATGACTAGAGCATCTTACCTGAGATCTGAACATTACGAGAGTTCAGTCCCCTCACGAGTTCACAAAACGTATCCGAGATGGTAACTTATACAGTCATGCGCAGTTGTGATCTAAACACAATTTTTACACCCATGCTTTGAGTAGAAAAACCGTCAGAGATTATGTTTTTGCTTCATTTCTACTAAAAACTATAGAAATAAAGCTTCAAGATGAATGTATATCTGTTTTCAGTTCTTGGGATGAAATAATAACTCCCAGTGATTTACTATTATTTTCAATTAAATTCGTCAGCAAGTAAGAATAATCTTGATGGAAAATGTAACGATTCATTCGATATCGCTTCGTGCAGATTTAGCTTCATAAAATTTATACATTTCAGGAAAGTAGAGTTTAAAAAAAGTTATGTTTTCTACCTGATAGCAAACAAGTGGAACATGCCCAATCACTGAGTTAAACATTGTTTCCTCATCAGACAACAGCGACAGCAGAGAGTGATTCTTTGGCGAAATGGAGTCCACATCTGAGTCGCCTTGGCTAAAATTTTTCTAAAATTATAAAAAACCAAACATAGCTTAAACTTTACAATAAATACAAGCCAGACACAAAGTACTAGACGAAAAACGATCAACTGAGCAGCGGCATAGTAAATTTGCATACTAAAAAACCTCAACAGCTCACCTTACGGCATTTTCCCTTGAACACCAAACTTCGCTTCACAACTTAATAGGTTGATGGTCTGGGGTTGACGCCCATAAAGGGATAAATAGCCGCCTTAACCCACTTCACCACGCCTCTCTGTAGGCGTCATAGTTATTAAGTGTAACTGTTTTCATTATATCATCAAGAACAATAATAATAATAATAATCGAACATTTATACTGGAAAATCTATCAGTCAAAACACTGTTATCAACAGGGTCCTGAATTAAGAAAAGATAAAAATAGTTCAATAGATAAATATAAAATAAATACTAAAGTAGTAATTGTAGAAATATAAAAAATTGAAAAATATTTAAGGGACAGTCGATTACTTAAGTTTCATCACTACGTAGTTAACAACTGTATGTTCCAGTTGTTAGTCATTGGGCTACGAAACAAAATAGTAATAAATATGCCATGCTACGAAACTCAATAGCAATAAATATGCCTAGTCAAACGCTTTGAGTCGTTTCAACCTCATTTATATATTTTATTTCATCAAATAACCCTCCCTTCCTCGAATTCAAAAATGACTCTATATTTCATCATAAAAAACCGGAAGGTTGGTTAGATTTTTTGATTAAAGAATTTTTATAATGATATATATACACAAAGCCGGCGTACGGTTTAAGAGTGCTCAATACCATTAGCGGTAGAGCGGACGAAAACATTCTAACTCTTTTATATTACATATATATGTATGTATAAATAAACATATATCTTTATATATATATATATATATGTTCGTATATATAACAGACTCTACTGGAAGTTGCAGCTTATGCATATTTTAAATGCACATGCTCCTTAAGCTTAGGGATGAAAGCTTGATAAGCTTGAAGAGCATGCCCATTTAAAATCTACACACACCAAAGGATCACATGCCGCTCAAGTTTTGCTCATAATCTTACCATTTTAACCCTTTCAAACCAATGTATAACTTAGTTGACGATGGCGAAAAGTAAAGGAAATGTGAAACCTTTCTTCGCCTTCTGTGTTTCTGTGTAGTTATGTAGTCTCATCACCAGGCGTTCTGTGAAAATCCTGTATGCCAGTTCAAGTCTTTTATTTTAAAAGAAAGTCGTCGTCTAACATTTTTTATGATCGCGTCGCCTGTGAACGATTTTCGTCATGCTCTGGCAAAAAACTTTTCAAAAAGTTACATGACCAGTGCAAGGAAAAAAATAGCACACAAAACCGCGGTTTAACAATTGTGATGATTTGTAATTACTAGTTTAGTATTACTGACAACGAAGAAAACATTCAAGTAAGATAAAAATGAGATTTCCGAAAAAGCCAGGCGGAGTTACAAATACTTAGACTGTTGATGATTGTTACTGCCAAACAAGAACAACAAACTTGGTAATGCTAAGGTTACCTCAATTTTTAAGTCACGATATTCCACAGTGCACATTCCAGCCAATTGTCCCTCTTTCTCAGGCTGCACAGCAATCCTCAGTTGTTGTGACTCAATATTCGAGATTGGTGTCCCTTTCACAAACACCTTATCTTCCGGTAACGTAAACACAAATTCCTGGAATCTATGCAAATATAATAAATACGTTACACGCTATTGCAAGGTAAGCTCTTGCTCCTTCGAGCTCAAAATTTCTCAACTGATCGACAGTTCCTAGTCATCAGTCATATCACCACCCTTTCCCTCCCACCGAGACACAGTTTATGGGGTTCGTGAACAAAACACGATTGTTCTACTTTCTTCCAAAACCACGTTCTCCTATTCTAATCTTAATTTCATCTTAATCATATTAATTTTCATTTCATTTCCTTAATTTTATCTCATACGGGACGGACAATTTTATTTTTGATGCGGGATGGGGGTGTGCAATTACCCAAAGAAAAAATAAAGTTCGGAAATGCATTTTGTGAAAGCCCGGAAAGAAAACTCAAAAAGAAATTCTCGCTAAACATAAAGTATAAAAGAAATCTTCATGCAAATAAAAGTTGCCCAGCACCTCCCGTCAAACATATAAATACTCCATTCCTAATTTTAAACTGGGTATCTTGTTCTACAAACTAAACTATCGGGCCGGTTATATATATGAGTTATTATCCTTGAGTTTGGTGTCAATCATGGCGGATAGTAATTCAACTTCCCGGATTTGGTTGGGCCTTAGAGAGGCCTTTCGCTCCATTATTTACAATTGCATTTTCTAATTTTCTTCTCTGACTGATTAATAATTCATAAGAAGAAAATAATGGAAATCACAACCAAGGCGGTAGTTTGGATTCATCACCTTAATTAGCATAAAGATTTAAAAAATTTTAGCCTGATTCAGCCCGATCTGGTTTTCAGAATAATAGTCTCGTGTTTGATCTCGGTTACATCTCCTCCAATCCAGGTAGCTTCCTGATTCAGCAGCACACCTACTGTGAATGTTAATGGCGTGTCACAACCTCCCAATGTTTGAAAACGAGAGTCTTGTCGGGAGAAGTTTCATACACACAGAAAGAAAGACCTGTGTTATAACCCAGTCAAGTCCGTGGCTGGATATGACGGAATATGCTGGCACAGGGATAATGGACGGACTACTTGGTCTCTGACATTGGCCAGAATGCAATAATTGGAAACTGATCCTTTCGGGGAAAGAGTTAAAAAGAAAGAGTTCATTGGAGCTATATAAAAATTCGCAAATTCGTCAACTAAATTCATAACTAAATGCACAATTCGTCATTTACGCGCCATTTACCTTTGCCACCACTTGCTGACGCGAGAAAGTCGTAGCCGTCGTCCTGTTGAATGCGAATTTCGCGTTAAATCTCGCAGTCGACCAACAAAAAGAAATAATGAAAAGTTGGCAACTTTTTCTCGATTTTTGTTCGCAAATTATATACAAGAAATATTGGTTGCCTAGCTGGGTTTAATTGTTTTCATACAAACGATAGTTTTCTGCGAAAAGCAGCAAATAAATATATAATTGTAGTCGTCTTCGTTCGACGTCATTATTTGTTTTTTATATGAAATATAAGGTTGGGAACCAGCCGTAAGTCCTCAAAGAGCCCTGGACCTGAAGTAGTAATCCATGCAAATATCCCAAAAATATTTTGAGAATGTCATTTTCACCTAATAAAGCAACTTTCATAGTTTTTAAAGTTAACTGATAGAGTTTGTAGGAAAAATATCAATTGAGTCTATTTTGCAATATTTCATGTTACCAAGGCAACAAAGTGTCTATACTCATTACCATTGGCACAAGCACCAATCTATGACAATTTGGTAGAATCGTTATAATTTGTTTCAGAGATATGCATATTGTACGAAGTATCAGCTGGTTCTTTCAATGGATACGTCATAGTGACGTCATTGTTGTTTTTAATGATGACCAAAATCTTCGTGGGAGTCAGAACATTATCACATACCTATATACCAACATTTGATGGCTTCAGATCCAAAGTTGATGAAAGACAATTTCCACCAATGAAATCAAATAAATGACGTCATAATGATATTACACTGTGTCGCCATGACACCAAAGTATCAATAGCTATTAGAAATGGTGTACATCATCCTGTGCAAATTTGGTGTCTATAGCGTGAACGGTTTTGGAGCTACAACCTGCGGGCCTCTTAAGTCCCGGTCCCAGAAAGCAAAAAGGTCCGGTGTGAATAGGATTGAAAGTATAAAATAGAAAACGGTACAATTGAAAATATCAAAGAACTTGAAGTAAAGACAACCGACAAAATAATGATCAAAATCAAAGAAATGAAATTCTTCAATTTTATTTCATGTTGTTTTAAGGATTCACTAGATTGTACACGTTTATCATTACAACATTTAAACTGGGCTAGTACATTCAAGCATTACTTACTTAATTTCCTCAGATGCTTGAGACTTCTTAACCTTCTCTTCAGATACAAAACCTTTATCACTGCTTTCTTCACTAGTGTTGTAAACACTGCCACTAAACACTTGATCTCCAAAACACACTGTACATATCGGTTCAGGAGCTTACAAACAGAAGTAATGATATTGTCACCAAATACACAACAGTTGGTTAGAAAAAAAAAGGAAATAATCAAAATCATCAGTATCCTTTTCCTTCCTTTCCCTTCCTTCCCTTTCCTTTCCCTTTTCCTTCCTTTTTCCTTTCCCTTCCCTTTCCCATTCATTTCCTTTCCTTCCCTTTTCATTTTCTTTTCCTTTCCTTTTCTTTCCCTTTCCTTTTCTTTCCCTTTCCTTTTCTTTCCCTTTCCTTTTCTTTCCCTTTCCTTTTCTTTTCCTTCCCTTTTCCTTTCCTTTCCCTTTTCCATTCATTTCCTTTCCTTCCCTTTTCCTTTCCTTTCCTTTACCTTTGCTTCTCTTTTCCTTTGCTTTTCTTTTCCTTTCCTTCCCTTTTCCTTTCCTTCCCTTTACCCTTACTTGCCTCAAAAGGCTAAAAAATATGGTGACAAGAACATCTTTAGAAAGGTACGTCAAACGCCTGATGCGTTAAAAATGCCATAGCTAGGTAACAAAAACAAGACACTAATATTGCCGCCTATTCAAAAAAGGGGAACTAGTTGTTTTTATTTTTTAAAAATGGTTAAAACGAATTGAACTGGTTCTACAAATTTAACCAGTAAATTTAACAAAAAAAAAGCATAACCCATAACTACAGGAAGATAAAGATTACTGTTTTGTATTTAGGCTTTCTTTTGATATATCACATCCGTGAGTTGTATTAAACAAAGGCGTTGCGAGGGTGGAGCCATCAAACATAAATTTTGCAAAGACCTGACCCCCTAGTTAAAATTTTTGGTTTCAGTCGATTAAACCTTTTGAAACAATCGTTTCAACTACCAAGGTATTCTTCGGGTGATATCAAATGATATTTTCTTGGTGAGGGGAGGGTATGCTAGATTTTATCAAGCCCCCTCCCACTAACTTAATCCTAGGAATGCCACTGGTATTAAAGTTACTGGTTTAACCTTTGCAGGACAATCTCCTTATTTTGCATAAGCATGATACGTCTTTCTATTTTTTATCAAAATTTCGGAAAAAACTAGTTTTCCAAACTAGCGACCTACATTATGAATAAAATAAACATAATTTGGTTTCTCTCGACTTTTTTTTCCGTGACGTGAAAATTTTTCTGTAACTAAAAAGACTTTACCTCTCTTGCAGACTGGTTTATAAACTCTAACGTGGAGAAACCTAAATAAAATTATCATAAATTTAATTCAGCCATGGCCAGGAAACTTCATCAAGGACAATATCCATGTTTACGAAAAATATCGTTCCTGTTAATCTCCGGTTTAAACATACAAAGATAATTTCAGCACCATTTGAGCGAAAGATGGCAGACGGCGGGTACGACACCTCACTACAACATCTCGTACACAGTTCAAGTCAGAAATTAAGGAATAATGAGTGAAGGCGAATAACTTTTCACTGAAGTCGTGGGAACCAGTTCAACTAGGCTTACTTCGGATTAATGTGGCCGTTACCCATTTCGAGATTTCAATTTGATAAAAAAGAAAAAAGAAATAATCTTCATATCCACCTTTCATACTGCGTCTCTCCAGTCCAAACGCTTTTTTCTTCCTTTACAGGAACAAGTGGCTTCGTATCTTCCGAGGATTCATCGAAAAAGGAAACATTTTTCTAGATAACGATAAGAAAGTCATAAAGTTACAACTTCTCGGACCATGTAAGGGAAGCGGTAATCCTACTTTGAGGTATACATTATACACTTAATGTCTAATCCGGAAGGAAAGGGTTACCTATGTTTTCCCGAGCGTCTCGATGTTTGTAGAAGTCTTATGACAAAGTCTTATGAAACGTCGTGACTCGAGCCGAAAACAAAACTATAACTATGTTCCTGAGGGATCAATCATTAAATATTTTGTTATATAGCTTGGTTTTAGCTGCATTTTCACGGAATATACGCTGTTTAACTGAATTTACCTAAGGTATTGTAGCCCAAGCAGTCAGTAACTGTGGCACGTATTTCCCGCGCAGGATACATTTGATTAGTCATAAGTCATATGATTATAAATCAACCAACGGCAATCTCAGTTAGAGGCAGTAAAACCCTAGCTATATAACAACGCCAGTTATTTTTTTTAGGGTCCGTTACACTCAGATAAACGTGTAACACCTTTAAACAAACACGCATAAAAGCCTGAAATGCAAATTTTCAATCAACAGTATTTAGTTGACTAGCTGTCCCACAAAAAGTGAGACACTGCAGCTGAAGCAGCAATACAAATTTATATAACTTAATAAACAGTACAGCTTGTGACATGCACCCGATGTAATCGTAGTTTTGTTCCAACAAACTCTGACAATCGTTTTTTCTTGCGAACTCTTAAGATTTCGGCGCCCCTCCAAGAACACTGGAAAAAGCCTTGTTCATTGGACAAAACGTCACCGGGGCATTAAGCTGATACGTTACCTTCCCAAAAGATGGGGCGTCGCGATTTCTCGTCGACATAAACCTTCGCACTGGTGTTGTAGTTCTTGGACTGTTAATACTTCGCGTTCCAGTAGGAGTTTCCGTTCGCTCTGATTTAAACCTTCTTGTGAATTCTAATAATTAGCAAATATTAAAGATGAAGGATAGATAACCCTTAGGGTAAATGAATGGAACTATGTATATCTTGCCAATCTGAGGTATAACACTGCTATACGTTACCAGAGTATCACAATTTTGACTTACCATGAAATAATATTTTAGATTTGATCTTGATACTGTAAGACATTTATGACAGAAGAGTTCTTTATTTTATGTAAAGTTTTACACTAAATGCTACCTTATAAACAGCTCTAAAATGAAAATAAATGGAGTTCATGCTAGAAAGAGAATGCAAGGTAAATCACAAGCCAACATGCGAATGTTTTCTGATATCATGAAATGTCTTTCTCATTTATGATATAACAAGAACCTGACGCCATACAGTGAGGCGTATGGACAGGGCACATACATGCGATCACAAAAGTGAAAGTAAAAACTTACCGCCTTCTTGTTCAAACGGATATTTCGACTTGAACCTAAAAATATAAATTAATATATAAAAATAGAAGTACTACAACTTGACACCTACACGTAAAAATAACTGATATAACCTTCCTCTAAAAGCAGTGCAAGAAAAATCTCAAATGTCGAACGATAGATTTTATTGACCTGAATGTCAACCACAACTGGGTGCACGTGAAAGCTTGGTGTTAACACAGACGACAGATATAAGTTCTTTAAACAATTTTCCTCAGAAAAACTACTTCTAAGAACCAGATGCGAATCGTGGCTTCTGTACAGGAACGACATATGACGTATCTACACCTTGGCTCACCATCTGAGTCTTGGTATTTTAGTGCACATCGATGTTCAGATAGGTGCGGGTTCCATTCGCTGCTGAAGCTCTGAAATCGTTTCCTCATAAACGAGTTTGAAGAACGTCCACATGCTGTCTACAAAACTTGTCATTATTTCACAAACAAAGACTTCCCAACATCCAGTAAAACGCCAAAAGGTTGAGAAATCGATGAAATTACTATTAGAAGGGTTAGGATGAAGGTTAGCGTGGGGTTAGGGTTATGGGTTTGGAGTTATAGGGAGGGATAGGATGTAGGTTATTTTGATATTAGGGACCAACTTTGTGTTTAAAAATCAGGAATTATCTGTGTACATGTTGTACACAAAAGAAGTATTACCCCAGGCTTTTTAAGACTACAATTCACTCATTGGTCGGTGACTTTCTGGCGTAATTCATTCAACCCACAACCGTATCGTTTAAAGGTTGGATTATTTATAGAGCGGATAAGTCCAATCCAGTGGATTAATTCGCTATCTTATGGATGAATATTCGGGCAGACAAAGCCGACAATTCTATGTTACCATAATAGCCAAGTTCGTAAACTGCAGACAAGTAATCTTTTGAGTATGGAGTAAGGCAGTGAAGAGGTTAGTTTTAAACAACCGATCCCAGATGATTTCTGCATGATTATGTTCCCATCTATTTACCTTGATGACGTGAAAGTCAATCTCACTTCACGGTCATTTCCAGTTTTTCGTGATCTACCTGACCCATGTTTTTCTAAATGGTCATCTTCAGATGATAATCCATTCTCATCCTCATGATCCACCTTAAGTAAAAACACATTCTGTATGTTGAGCTCGTGATATATTGAGTTAAGATATCGTTTTTTATTTAATTTATACGCCAGAGCTGAGGGTAGAAATGAGAATGTTAGGTGTAAAATTTTTCAACTCAACAGGTTGGACAATTCATTTTTCAATCTGTGCTAGATTGCAGCATTACAATAACTGAAATACTATTACAGCAAGCTGTAAAATAATATCAAGCTTCACAAGCATTGAGCAGGGTTTTTGGGAGTATTTTCACTCACACCTAAAGACTTTATGGCATGAATCTGAACTTCAAGATGAACCTCAAGGGAATAATTTAGAAGCATAATGTGGGAAATGTGCCATAAATGTACGGAAATGATGGCTTTGATTACACATTTTGGGTACACATTTTCGATTTTTTTCCATCCCCATTTCATAACGTAGCTGTCTGAGAATTAGGCACAAATAAAGACAACCTTTTCCAATAACTTTTAAATACGTGTATAACTCAAGCAATGCCCCAAATTCTATAAACCGTGCCAGATTCTCTCCGACATTCTCTCCTCTACAAAAGCTGGCCAAATATTTCCAGAACTTGTTAATGCAATGGAGCTCAATCTCATACGTACAGAACCCTAAAACTTGAAATTATGGACGATTTTTTCGACCATTTTTTATGTCAGTCAAAATATTTCATTCTATGAGATGAGTAGCTAAACAGTTTGAAAAATGCCCCGGTTAAAAAAGATACCAGGAAAATACACAGAGAACTAAACGCACCTGTTCTTCGTCACTCGTTCGGCTGTTACGCCTATTTCGTGCTTCACGCCTCAGAAGGGACAGGTGCCTAAAACTTCTAACATTTCTCCGGTGATGGCGAGGAATATAAATTTCAGTTTTAGAATCTGAGAAAAGTAAAAAAGAAATGATAATATTGGTCCATTAATTGCCGTTCAGGATTGTGGTCCAGGTCTGTGTCTGGTAGTCGATCCTGGTAGTCTGAGTCAGGTTGAGAGTAATCATCGAATCTTGTCTGGGGTAAAAAATTCTTGAATTTTGAGTCTTAGTCAAAAATTCTTATCGACAATTCAATCTTGAACTATTAAAACCAAGCTATTCCATGCAGCTTTATAAAATCAATTCAGGTTAAGTTCCTACAGTATAGTAAGACGTCTCCTGGAAACAGTCTCTTACCATCATTTAGTTCCTCGTCTGCTGAATTTGAAGGAAAAGGTATAGAAAGAATTTCTCTAAAAATACAAAGACCAAACATCAAGAGAAAATTTCAGCCCTTTTGCAAGAAATCTCATCCTTTTCTGTTTTTTTTTAATCCCTTAACGTTAACCATACCACTTTCTCCATGGGAAAGCTGGAGGTTTTTATTCTCCTGAACTTCATCACAATACAGTTTTCATACTCGAGTACAGACGTTGCACAGGAAATCGGTCCATATTTGTAACCATCTCTCACAATCTGAGTTTATCAAGTTCAAAAGTTAAAGCGTCTCACAGATCATCGCAATGTTACGGGTTGTACACATTTGTAACCTCCGCTCATCAACTGAGTACGTGAAGTTCAATACCAAAAGTGTCTGCTTAGTCATTAGACAGCTATGGACGACCAGCGAACGTTCTTCAAGCTCGTTGTCTCCAGAAAAACGATTTCTCAGCCCTAGACGGGAATTGAACCCGCTACCTTCTGATGACCGGTGAGACGCCCTAAACATTGACTCGTAGATGGTGAGGTACGGTGCAGGTTGGTCATATGTACTGTCTAAACGGAAGGCACGATATGATAACAATAATAATGATGGAAATACTGAACGCTGAACACAAATTTTGGTTCGACCAGTGAACGTTGGTCAAGCTCGTTATCTCAATGGTTCGAATGCCTCAATGGTTATTGAGGATTACGGGTTGTAACCTTCGCTCTCCAGTTGAGTCTGTATATGTACGTGGACAGAGTGTCTCGGTGGTAACAAAAAACTGACTCAAGAAAACAATGATCTGGAATTATGAATCTGACGACCGCCTCAGACAGTTTTTCCTCATTGACCCTAAAGAATAACTGCAAATTACCATCACGTTTATTGGACAAAACCCGATCAATTTTTTTAGCATACAAATGCAAAGGGAAACAAAACAAGAGAAAACCGATTAAAACTCCTTTAACACAGCTGGTAACTTGATTTACTTCTATCAAGCGATAGTTACAAAAGCTGACGGACTGGCCGGCCAATTTGATTGATCTCAACATTGAGTATTCTTAATTCTTCACTAACGGTACAGTTGATGCATAAATTGTCTGTAAGCTCTAAGATTTAGCTAAATAGCATCAGTATATCTGCCTTTGTACCCCGATCTAACTTTTTCTTTCAACGAATTGATCAAAAACTTCCATCTGTGACCATGAGTTTTGGCGCTCTAAATAAAAAATAACGAAATATATGAAAAAAAAATCCTAGTTCGGCACATTATGATTTGGGATTTCAGATTAATAAAAAATACTATTCTTCTTTCTAAAATAAATTAAGTAAACAAACCATGACTTTCGAGAATATCTTTTCCCAATTCATTATTCGTTTTTCCTTTTCTATCCTCTCCGACTAAAATCAATAACGAAAAGCAACCAATGCCGTGTTATAAATGAAATTATTTGGGAATTATAATTCATGCGAGACCTGGTTCCAATCATTTTCTTCAAGGGAGATGAGAAGAAGAGCTTGCCTCCTGAAAATCAAATGTATCAGACGCCAGACTAGTTATCCGGCTTCAAACTAGTATCTTCCAGCAATATTTAAATACCAAGTAGGTAAGCCGAAATTGATCCTGGTCAAAACTTTTACCCGAAGTCGTATCAATTTGAGGAATGAAACATACCGTAACTCCTACCAGTTCCAACTTCTTTAAAGCAATATCCAGTCGTCTTTGCTTGCTAATGCAAATATAACAGGTAAATGTATCCGTTAGTAAAGCATTCATTTTGATGTAATATTTCTCAAGCTCATTAATAATGATTTAGTTAGCGTAAAATTTTGACAACTTTAAACCAGATTTTCTCCTCAAATCCGAATTCGTTTTAGAAGCCATATCCCATACACTTGAAAGTCCTGTTTGATTTGATATCCAAACACCTCGAAGTTGATTGAAAAATGACATGTTTGTGGAAGTTGATCGTCCAGGTTAGTGTAGTCTTGAGAAAGACTGTTGATGGAAGTGACTGACGTTTCGACAGCCTTAGCGGCGGTCATCTTCAGAGTCAAAAAGAGAGTAAATATCAGGTTCGCCTGTATTTGTATCTGGTTCGCGCGTTCGTGCGTGTCAGGTTCAAACCACTTACTTTATTGGTTGAAAAACTCCGCTATCGCCTTTTTTTTTAATTCACTTCTCGGTGTTTGGATATCAGATCAAACACTGATATAAAAGTAGAGTACTGGATTGGCAGTATTGAACGGCTGTAGTCTGTAGATAATCAAAAGGTTTGAGAAACCTGCCGGAACTTAAGAATGGTTAAACTGACATTTCGAGCGAAGGCCCTTCGTCGGAGTGAAACGTAAAGTGATTTTACGTAAAGTGATTTTACGTTTCACTAGGATCGAAAATTTTGTTAAGAAAGGAACCAATATATCTGTCCCAAAGTTGACTGGGATAACCATTGAGACTAAAGATCTTTTCAATTTCCAAATGAAAGTTTTCATAATTAGAACTTATTCGAAAATACTTGGTTAGATACGTAAAAATGAATCCTTTTTTGTATGTGAGCGGAATAAAACTATGAAAGTTTGTCAACAGTCCAGTATATGTAGGCTTTTAATAAACTGAACTTTTCAATGAACCATGTCAAGATAGGAAAGCGTATGGTTTGTTTCAATTTCAGACGAAAATTTTATGTTGGGATGTTGCCCTTTCAAAAAGTTAAGAAAAAGATTGACGTGTTCACATTCACGGGATAACAAAAAACAACCATCACCGTAACGACGATAACGAACCGGTTTAAAAGTAGCAAGACAATTATTTCACCCAGTCCTTTCGTGAAACGAAAGAAAAATATTAGCAATTATTAATGGTCCCAAAGGAGATCCTATGGCAACGCCATCGGCTTGTTTAATAACCGAGCCATTAAATACTTAAAAGCTTAGCAAACTGGTCGCGTGTAAAATTGTGAAAGTGAGTGGCATTATTGAACAGGCGGTTGGTAGTGATATCAATGGTTTCGTCGACAGGAATGTTAGCGAAAAATGACTTGACGTCAAAACTGGCCATAACAAGGTTATGTTCTTCTATCGTTATCATATTATTATCTCATATCAGTTCTGTTCCTCTATCGTTATTCTAATTCTCCTTCGCGTTTAGTCGCACACATCACTTCTATTTCCGTCATTTTCTTGTCTAGTATCGCATGAAATTTAATTCGTCTTACCACCTATATATTCAATGCTAAAATTGTCCTTGTCACTCTGATGATATTGCACGTTAGTCCATCGTATAATTAAATTCTTTAATTATGTCATGGCTGTGTTTCGTGTTTTATGCTGGGCACTTATTTTCATATTTACAATACTGATTAAATATTCATTTTCTTTTGTTTTTCCTTTGTGCATTATTAATGAACTAGATAAGATATATTACATCATACACGAGAAGGAGTGTTTCATAAGGATATCGAAACACCGAGAAGTTTGCTGAAAACCGTGGCGATATCCGTTTGTCATGGCAAGGTTTTTTACACACTTTGAGATGTTTGGATATTTGATGAAACATGCGACTTTCGAGTGTATGATATTGCATCTCAAAAGAAACAGTATTTAAAGAGAAAATCGAGGTAAAAGTTATGTAATTTCTTCCTCAGATATCCAAACCACGTCTCGTCGGTGATTTCTTTTGTGTTTTTGTCATGAATTATTAATGAATTCGAGATTAATCAGTAAACAGCATACAATACAACTTAAACGAAGGTAACAGTAAAGAAACTGCTTCACGTTTTGATGAACAAGACATTAAAATATAGATTTATTTTAGGTTTTTTTAAAACTGTCCGCTGAAGTTGGTTCCATTAATTATTTCACACGTCAAATAGTTGCCATGGAACAAGTTTCTTATCCTTACCAAACACACTTCTATCTAGACGTACTTGAAATTTGAAAAATTTTTTCACCTTTCATAATCCTCATGGAGCTTCTTTAAAACGTTACTCTTTGCTTCCCATTGGGCTGAGTATAATCGGACAAGTCGCACCAGTTCATTTGTTGGTACACTAAGATCAGAAGCACTGAAACGAATAGTTAAACTGAAGTCCATAATCTGGTTGGCTCAGAAGCAGTGCAAATTGCGGAGGTACAACATGATAGTACAGGCTATATTCATTAGAAACTTTAATTTATAAGAAATATTATCTTCCATGCAAGGAAAAGTGGTACAACTATACTCCAGAGGCAGTCATGGAAACACAAACACAAACAGACCACAATCTTAATCAAAACCTGATATTGTAATTCTTGATACGGTGGGAAGGATGCACACTACCAAAGATGTAGTATACCCCCTTGACATCAGAAGTCAGTTGTCCAAAGCCTGGATAGCTTACCCAGTGGACATCTCCATATTTAGTGCATAAAATTTAAGTTCAGTTGTTCAATGTTTGAATAACGCTGCTCACTCTTTACAACTTATCTACAAGATAATCTGTTCAGGCTTTGAATACCAGCCCCAGGTTGTTAGAAATGAGACAGGAGAAGATTAAAAATATCAAAACTTGAAAAGGGAAATCAGAAGATCTGGAGCTGCAAATACGTAACTGTAACTCCAGTTATCATTGGAGCTTTTAGAACATTTAGCAAGGATCTGAAGATTTGATTGAAGGAAATAGAGACAGATGGAAACACGGAACTTTGGCAGAAAGCTTGCTTGTTGGGCACCGCAAGGTTTCGGAGCTAAACTCAAGACATTTAAGGCTATCGGTTACATAAAAATAGGATGCTGCGTATGCAGTATCAAAGTTATCAGGCAAGAGTAAGAAAGTTTAAAGATTGGTAACCTGCTGAACTTATGTAGAAAAAATCAAACGCAGCGCGCTAAGGTCCTTCATCAGAGAGCGAAACGTTCAAACGGCTTACGTTAGAGTTTTTCTACATCAGTTCTGCAGTCTACGAACTCTTAAACTTTCAAACCTGTTGGCTATGGCTATAGCTTGATTTTCAGGTTTTCATATACCACATGTACCAGCTTATGGTATTAAAAAATCCTACTAAATTGCTAATTTTAGTTAGCGGTCTATAATCTGGTCATATACACGATAAATAACTAGATAATACACACAGTAGATATATAATTATTTATCATCCTCTAAAAAATCGCTCTTGACGCTCCGAAATTTTCTATTACAGGTAATACTCACCCAGCGGTATTAGACTTCTATATTATTTTATTCTGACCATCGTCAGATGATTTTACTCCTTGAGGCCGAAGGGAAGAGATGCCGCTGAGAAAAGGTTAATTATCCTTATTTTCCCTATGGAACGTCAAAACCCTTCCGCTTTCAAGCGTATTTATACAAGTTAAAGACCCATTAAAATCCGTTTTAGCCAATGAGAGTCTCGGGTATAATCACATTATAAATAACAACTAAATATATACAAAATGAATAAATTAGAATATTAAACCAAGGGCCAGTTTTCACTGGTAAAGTTTCTTTCATCAAAGTATTTCCAAGGAGCCATTATCTTCGAAAGGTCTTTGAACTATCACACACGCTGGTTAAGCCATACTTTGATCAAAGAAACTTTGACAGTGTGAACCGACCTAAAGATAAACATTAAAAACCAAGAGAATTTAAGACTATTAGCTATATTTAAGATTCCACAATCACAACAACTAAAATTCAAATAAATTCAAGCCACAGATATTAGGACAGGCTGGTTGGAGGAATGGTTGTAATAAAACAGTGTAAAGTCTAAGGACTCTTTATTTCTTTATTCACTAGAATGCTTACTTTGTATTCCTATTAGATACAGTAAGACTATTAGATGACTTACCACTTGGCAAAGAAGCAAGTCCTCCACCCAAACCCCGATCGCCTGCCCCCCTCACTTAAGAAAAGTAGTTACCTTCTGTACAGTCTGGCGCAGGTTAAGGTCAAGTTGATAAGGAGATTTGATGGCAAAGAATGCTGAAAGCAGAAAAAACATAACGTTATTCTTCCGCCAACAATCTTTCTCAAAACTACACTAACCTGGACGATCAACTTCCACAAACACGTAACGATTCTCCCAGGTTCAAACCATTTACTTTATTATTCTTATAGTTATTGTTCAGCTATCCCAAGTCGCACAGCAGCCAACTAAGGGCACCCAGCATTCCGTCAGGTAGGTTTACAACAGACATTGCACATTCAAAGAGCTTGTGGGGAAACTAATTCTTAGGAAAAGTTTCTTTTTGATCAATAGGAAAACCCCGACAGGGCAAACCTTCCTTGCCAAATTTTATTTCCGCTAGGTATGAGTAAGAGAAATAGAGCATTCTAAGTCCATGACATTTTTTTGGCTTCTTCGCCAACTTCAACACTACTTCCAGCTTGGTCAGTCATCAATTCAATTTCCAACTGGTGTCAAATGGGATTTTGCAAACAAACTCCGCTAAGTACGCATTAGCTTTTTGTCGTTTAAAATATTATTAAAATGTTGGACCAAGTTTTGATCATTATCAGACCAAAATAAAATGAGGTTAACATAACCAGACTTAAACGAATTTTGAATTATATCATCAAACCTAAACGAGATATGAATAACATAACCAGACCTAAACAAAATGTAAATAACACAATCAGGCCTAAACGAATTGTGAGTAACTTCTCTTTAAGGCCCGATGGTTACCTATTACCGGCTCGAGCCGCTGTCCGATCTTTTTTATAAAGATATTGGTAGATGACTCATGCTGAGATCATCAGGGATGGACTTCTTTCAAAATTATTTGTTGCAACAAAAATTTGATATCTTCAATAAATGGTAGTTACAAACCTTTAGCATTTCATCTTTTATCGCAAGCATCTAAACAGACATTTCACACAGGTGGCCAAAAAAAAGAAAACACGTTATTCATATGACAAGGATAACAGCACATTCGAACATGTTATTATCTAACAAATTTTGTTCAGCTACGTGCGTTAGAAAGCTCGCAATTTGCACATAATTCAAAATTAAGGATACTGTAAATACTCGAACTAGTAGAATAACCGCCACCGTCGATCAAGCACCGCACTCCTAAACAAAATCGGAGCACTTATTCGACAAACCATAGGTTATTCGAAGTGTTGCTGTAGTTATCATCGTTTTAAGAAATAAAAAGTAGTTAGGTTTTATTGATAAAATGTTGTTTTTCAATATTTTTCAGATTAGAGTAAGCACCACCCTCAAATAACAATAATAATAATAATGGGCTTAATTCCTTGAAATTTTGCATGGTGATAGTAGTAAAGTGAATATAGGTCCGTAGAAGCACCACAGTATTTAATTTAAATCATGCTGAGCTTTCGACTTGTTGACTCAAGTCGTCTTCAGAGCAATTACCAAACTGGGCCCAGTTGTTCAAAGGACGATTACCACTAATCCTGGGTTAAAATTTAATCGGATCTTTTGCTTGACATGTTTGGCTAAACGATTTAAGTTCAAACTTTCTAGGAGAACACCTTTCTGTATTTATATGATATCTGAACAAGAAAGTTTAAAAATCCTCTCACTAATCCTGGAGTAACCAAATCGTTCTTCGAACCGGGCGCTGGTTATTGGCTGGCGTCACTTAGTAGAATAATTCGTCAGCATAACCTGCATGTCACGTCAGTTGTCGTGCGTGGTTTCGTTATCTGACGTCAAACTATAGACCTATCTGTCTGTTTTGCAATCATCACCTTTCGCCATTTATTTATCAAATTCAACACGGATTTCTCAGAGGAAGATCAAAGACAACCCTGCTGCTAGAGGTATACCATGATATTTTGAATTCTGTGGCATCTGGTAAAAAGCCTTTGACAAGGTCTCACACAACTTGCTATTACTCAAACTCAATATTTATGGTGTCACCGGACTTCTCGCATGGTTTCGCAACTACCTCACTGATGGACACCAAAGAGTCGCTCTCGATGGTGTCTTCTCTGACTGGCTTCCGGTTACGTCAGGTGCGCCACAAGCTTTGACCTTATACATAACTGGATTGTGGGTGCCTCATCAAAATATATCCCCAGTTTTCCTTTTCAAGATGGCGGATTTATAGGTCCTTGTGTTCACGGTAGTGACCACTGGCCGATATTTCAGGCTCGGATTATAATTAACAACCAATCAAATGCCGTATAGATTCTTCGGAACGGACCATCTACGGAACGAAGCGATGTTAAGAAAATGACTTCATTACCGTGAAAACCAAACCAGTTTTTGCCATTTCACAATGTCAAAGACACGTTAGAACACCGTTTAACTTATATAAAGATCATTCCAACTGCATTAAGAAGATGGAAGACAGGGTTCAAGACTCAAAAGTGTTCTTTTGGTAATAAAAAAACAAGCATACGCTTATTGATTGCGTTCTGTATTGCTGTTCGTCCTGACGTGCTAAACAGGAAACATAACAATAAATTTAATTTTCAGGTTGCACACTATGTGCATGACCTTCCTTGGGCCTGACCAAAAGAAAATTGCTTCCGGCGGGCCTGCGATAACAAATTGTGTCATGAAAAAAAAACATGCTGTGTATAGATAAATGTTAAAAAAACTATTTTAGAAAAGAACTTATAAATCGCCAACAGTTTTGTTGAAACCCGAGTCAGTGGTCGCTACCATTACCAGAAGGACCTATAAAGTGTAGTGCGGAGGCCATCCTTTTGGGGACACTTTTCTTAACTCAAAGATGATGGGGACACGCAGTCCAGTTATATATAGGTCAGTGGTCGCTACCATTACCAGAAGGACCTATAAAGTGTAGTGCGGAGGCCATCCTTTTTGGGGACACTTTTCTTAACTCAAAGATGATGGGGACACGCAGTCCAGTTATACATAGGTCAGTGGTCGCTACCATTACCAGAAGGACAAAGTTGCTCTTTTTGCCGACGATTACAAGCCTATTCACCTCCCAACTTCGAGCAAGGTTTTTCAGAGCGATCTCGACTACTTGCATAACTGGAGTCTAGACTGAGCAATGGATTTCAATACATTCAAATGTAAGGTACTTCGCATTTCAAGGAAGAAAACAGCAACAGTTCTCATCTCAAAGTTCATGATTCGCTTCCCTTGTTAAATTCTGGTCTTCACAACACGTACTTTACCAAATTACCTAATTACAGTCCCCCTGGCTCCACCTAAGTCTGGTCTTTTAACCTTTCTCTAATTTTGTATTAATTCAAATAGTTATACAGACGACTAGTGCAGGTTCGTCAAGCTCGTTCCCTCAGAAAAACGATTTCTGAGCCCTAGACGGCAATCGAATCGCTTAGGCAGGACATATGACGAACCTGCACCCTACCGTAGCACACCACCTGAGTCGTGGTAACTCAATGGTAAGAGCGTCTCACCGGTAATCAGAAGGTTGCGAGTTCGATTCCCGTCTAGGGCTCAGAAATCGTTCGTCTGAGATAACGAGCTTCGCGAACGTAGACTAGTCGTCTGATATTTACCAAGCTCCCACATGAACAAATTTTCTGTTCAGCATTAAGTATGTATTCCATTCGTTGAGCTCAAATATTTATTATTGGAAGGGCCACCAGAGAAGGATGATGCTGGCCAAAAATTTTTAAAAATTTGAACAAATTTTTCTCGATTGACAGGCTTCCATCCTGGTCATGATTTAACAAACGTTTTGAAGGCGCTTGCACGTTGGTCTGTATGTTGATACGCCGAGATACTTCCTCGAATAAATACGGAATGATAAATTGGATTTCCACAGACCTGGCCAATGCCGTCTTCACACTTTACTACTTGGTAATGTAAATAAAGGAGACTATCATGAATGTATACTATATCATCACATCAAGACAAGTCAGCTTGCCAATCCGTGTTTTAAGTCGTCACTCGTTTTAGTAGTGTTATTTTGAGCTATATTGAAGCGTTTTATCAAACGTTTTTATAACACCCAAAGCAAAATCCTTCTGTGGTGTCGTCGTCTCTTGATTTTTCAAATGTAAACCGATGAAATTAGCAACACCGAAACCTCAGACTTTCAATCCATGATATATACTCCATGATAGAGAATAGAGGAGGAACTTTATGAGCTTGGTAAACATCATACCACAACAAACGTTCGTCAAGCTCGTTTCCTCAGAAAAACGATTTCTGAGCCCTAGACGGGAATCGAACCAGCAACCTTCTGCTTACGGCTGAGACCCTCCAACCATTGAGCTACCGCGACTCAGATGATGTTCGTCATATGTACTGCCTAAACGGAAGCTACGACAAGATAATTCAAAAAATTCCGAGCAACGTAAAATTGTGGATTTTTACTGACTTCAACACAGAAAAAGTTTTTTTTTTTTCAACAAATTTTTCAATCAGCAAAGTGCTCTAGGCGACTAAAGATATATGAACAGTGAAAATCTTGTCTAACATCCGAGTTCCCGCCCGTCAACAGTCAGCCAACAACCATTACCTCACTAATATCTATTTTTTACTGATGGAGGCTGAATAGCCTAAAAGTATAGATTAAATTGGATTGGTAAAGGAGTTGCCTTGCTGTATTTTGTATATATTATATGCTGTATTATTATCCAGGGAGGACTGGGAACTCAAATTTGGGTCATCCTTCCAAAATAAGCTGTTGGTCAGTAAGCCATTCATATATAATTCTTTTAATTATATCTATCCATCCATCCATTCATCCATCCACCCACCCATTCATCCATCCACCCACCCATTCATCCATCCACCCACCCATTCATCCATCCATCCATCCATCTATCTATATATAGATAGATGTGATGTATATACCTTTTTGATGTGCTGGCTTATCATCAGCTACACTGTGCTGACGAGCCCCAATAGGGCGAAATAGCTGTTCACAGTTGCTGATGGTATCTGAATCTGCATAATAGCACTCCACTAAATCTCAAAAAATACACCACGGTGTGGCAGTACGTTAATATGTCCTTTAACATATCCCTTAAAGGTGGTGGAGCTGGCAAAGCCACTAGACTCCTGAGTTAATGCCCTTCAGTGTTTTTTTACATCAATCTCTTCCTACTGACCACATGTACACATGTACCATGATTACCCATATCAAATGAGCTTCTTACTCTGTTATTAGATGCCTAATGTAAGCATAAATTGTAGGACAACTGACAGGTTACTTACAACTAACCTCAGTTAAGCACATATCAAACATGGAATGTGCAGTTAATACTCCATCACATAGAGTATCAAACTTCTCTTCATCATTGGTAGAATCCAACCCTGATATCTACATGGAGAAAAAAACCCAGATTATTTTTGAAATTAAACACAAAAAAATATAAGTTAACAGAAACATTTCCATCTCAGTGGTGTCAATACTTAGTTGGGACAACTATAAAGGGATAGCCATTCCTAGGAGACAATTAAAAATTTCATACAAATTATTCTTCATTGAGAAAAAAAATCTGATATTAAAATTACATTATTTTATTTAAATTCATGGAAAGAGAAAAAATTTTAATTTATTTTTTTTCTTATTTATGTATGTTGATCTATGCCCAACATGACAGGTACTATAAATATCTGAAAATGAGAGATAACTGTTAAGGTTTTCCTTAGAGGGAAATCACCACATCCAAAAATGTATATCTGCACCACTTGCTCACATTCCTCTTCTGGTGGTAATTAAATCCAGCATATATATTCTGATACTAACCCCACTTACCTGACTACCCAAAGGCATGGACTCAAGATCTTCTTCAACTATTGTGCTTTTCAATGGTGAATCTAAAGCATCCAAAATACAGAAAATAATAAAAACCATTTAGTGGTAGTTAAAGCTACCAAGCATAACATTTAATATGAATTTTATACTATAAATAAAAATCACTTTTTAGCAGTATAAATACATTTCCAGAGATCAACAATTTTCAAAAATTTTAGGAAGCCAAGCCCTAGACTCTTCTGGCTTGTCATGACACCCCTTGAAGGAGCCCTTTCAAAGATTGCAAGTCTGTCACTATGATTCATGACACTGTCTATTGCATGGGCTGTGGCTGGGCAGATTAGGCCATAATATTAGTCCACATGTTGCTGTCACTATCCATAAGGTAACTATTCAACTATTCTATCGCAACAATGTTTTACTTGATATGATATGAGTCAGAGTCAAAGCATCAGATTTGAGAATATCCAGTCTTGTGTTAAAAAAGATAATTCAGAACCAAGATGTTACTCATCCATGGAAATCAGTGGATCATTCCAGAAAGTCACTCTGTGCTCTGGATGATGTCAAGTGTATAAATAATATAGTGCCTCCTGCTTTTCATAATTTTTCAAAAATTTCACATAACATTGACACTCCTGGAAACAATTTGTGTTTAGTTTTGCCTAAAGTCAGAAAAGAATACAGTAGAAAAACACTTGTGTTCCAAGAAGCAAAGATTTTTAATAAACTCCCTGAGAGATTAGGAATGAAAAATCTGTGGTTAAGTTTTTAGTTTTTTTCCTGTATTTCTCTTAGTTATCTCTTAGAACTTTTAAATATGTATTTAAGCATTGTAAATTAACTCATTATATAATTTTTAAGGTAGGTTTTGCATATAGTTTATTATTATTATTATCTCAAGTAAACAGGCAATTGACATGGTTAACAAATGTGATAATTGAATTTTCAAGGAAGGCTCACAATTCTTTTCTGAAAACATTTTATAAATCCTAACTTCTCCACAAAAAAGTAATGCAATATAAATTTTTTTAAACAGGTTCAAGAACATGTTTCACTCACTGAAAAAGGGCATTTACTTGGACCACCAGAATTTTCCTACATATACATGTATTCGAAAGTTCACCAACCTTTTAACTTTCTGTGCTGTTTTATATACAGTGTACTGCCTACACAGCATTCTACATTTTTACAACTTAGCATGTAGACCTTTATTATGCAGAAATGTGCTGCACCAACACTTAGGTTCATGAGACTGACATGAAAAGGCTAAGATTTGATGACCAGATCAGAAATATACAGCAGCTAAGTAAAAGCAGTACTGGTATATGTTTATATACAAATGTCTAAAAATATATATTATACACTGTACATACATTCTATTAGAGAAATCAAAGTAGTTCCACTTGGATCTTATGAGATTGGTAAATCTCAGATGACTAGTGGACGTTCATCAAGCTTGTTCTCTCAGAAAAATGATTTCTGAGCCCTAGGCAGGAATCAAACCCACAACCTTCTGATGACCAGTGAGATGCTCTAACCATTGAGCTACCACGAATCAGGTGGTGCACTCTAGGTCACCATCTGAGTCATCACAGGGTCATCTGATCGTCTGAGGGTTAAGAAATCGTTTTTCTGAGACAACAAGCTTGTCACGAACGTCCACTAGTTTTAGTCATCTGAGTTTTCTTTTCCTGGTATAAACTGCATTTCATGCCATTGAAAAGCCCAATATTTATTGAACAAATAACCTTTGCACTATTGGCATTACCTCCAAAATTATACCAGTATATATACAGAACTTGTTCCACATTCTTGGTAAAGGCCTTGGCAGCTGAGTTGGCAGAGCACCACTGTAGGTACATAGGGTCACAGGTTTGATTCCCGGCTAGAGGCCCTAAGGTTGCATTCTTTCCAAATCGTCCCAGTTAGGTCTAAAGTTCTGATACTTAAAAATTTCTTTCACTTACTGTATATAAATGGTATTAAATTATCTAGTCTAAATGCCCAATAATCATTGAATATAACCCTAATACTAAAAACTTTTAGGAAAAACTGGGTTATTTAACTAATATTTCTATGCGTCCTATAAGGCTTTAACATAGCAAATATTTGGACAGAAATTTTTGGTGTTTATTATTAATTTGACCATGTATTTTTCCAGTGTGGAAGGTATAAAAGATTAGAAATAAATTATGTTTATGGTAATGTGTCAGGCCTCTAATTAATGCCTCCATATCTGCCAAGGTTACGTGTGTCCAGTTGTTTCCAAGTTCTTCCCAAGTTCAAATGAAAATTTGGTTCATTCACATATGTTGGAAAGCTAGACCAATAGGTCATAGAATATAAGATGGGTGGAACATACAGGTACATATAAACTTAAAGTTAGAGTGAACAATCAATCAGCTATTAACAAGAATGCTGAAAGAACTGGGCAGGTGGTCAAATGTTGATAGATGAGAAAGTCACTGTTGAAGAAAGCTGTGATAAATTACCATAAACATATTTTTCTTTTTACATTCCATCCGAAAAACATGTGCTACATGAACTAAATCAATTTCTGCAGAGGAATAGTTGTAGTAGCTGAAGTATCTTGGCACATAGAAATATTTAACTGGGATTAACCTTGCCTGGATATCAACTTTGAAGATCGCAGTTACTGTAACAATCAAAAATTAACGGCTTTAAAAAAGTTTTTAGAATTTCAGACTTTTTAAGTCTGAGTTTTAAAAGTTCATGGACAGATAAAGGACAGACATACACCTGTATTAGACTTAAATTTAGTAAGCAATTTGAACCTTGAATTAAACTCCTTCCTTTACCAGTAAAAATTGCACTGATGACTAGAACAGAATAACACTGAGTGTGACTGAGATACTGCACATGTCCGATACTGATGCATAGCAGTACCCACAGTTGTTAATCTTCTACATAAATGTGCTTTTCGAACAATTAATATGAAGAATAAGGCAATCTTTACCCCAAAAGCTATGAACATGAAGACTACAATAATCCATGCGCCCAAAGAAGCCTTATTGACTTCTATGAGTCAGAAGCAAGGAGCCTAAAATATTAGGGAAATTGGTGTGAGATGTTTTATTAGGAATAGGACGGGTTTTCATATGCTCTGTGTAACCAGTGTAGTTAGGACTTACTGGTTAAGTTTGTTACTTTTGAATTTATTTCTGCAAATCAAAAGTCCAGAATTATCCCTATTTGAGGGCAAAACTACACAAGCACAACTGTCAACATGGGTTGGCTAAATTAAACCAATTCTAAGTTTCTTGGAATAAGACTTCTTTGCATCGTATATAATTAAATGATTCAGCCCCACTGGTAAGTTTCTAATCCTCCTCACCGATGCTCCTTAAACTTTTACTAAATGTTCGAAATTAATACTTAGACGAGAGGTTTTAAATGCTACAGGTATCATTTCGATTACTCCTACTGCGAGGTACTGGACCACATGACAAAGTAATTGAGTTGTTTGTATAATACGAGTCATTTCATACGATTGATGATCATAGTAAGGCAAAAGTAAAACAACCTTTCAAATTTCCTCCCATTAGAGACCATGACAGTTACTGGATTAAGAGCATGAGACAACATATTCGCTAGGTGGAGTTTCCCCTTATTGGGTAATAGCAACGTAGATTATAGTCAGTGGACAGTAACATATGGTGTCGAACATGCACTCACCGCTTCTCGATTCTTTAAAATCAGCATTTTGAAACAAACTGTTCTTCTCTACCATAATTACCACTCATATAAACAAAGTCCCCAAGCAGATCGGTGCAAAATCTATCTTTATTTCATTACCCGACTGATCTCTTAAGTACAAAATCGTTTGAAACAAATCCCAAGGTCAATTACCGACCCAAAGTGAACAATCAAATTTCGTTACCGCAGCAACGGGAAGCCAAAAGATATACTTATTGATATTCCACACAGGTATTCTTATAAAAATTGTGAACTGCAGATATTCTATAAATTGTCTTCAGTTTAATGCTATACACTTTGCATTATCAGGACAAAGTGATCCTCAACCCAGGAAGCACTGTTATATCGCTATACTGACGGATCTCAAAAATTAACGTTCAAAAAAGTCAAGGGCGCCTCCTCTTGAATCAAGATTAAAAACATAAAAGTTAACTATATAGTGGTACTAAAAACCCTAAAAAATGGAAATTTTAGCGTCTAGAAAGAATCTCATTTGAATTAGAAATGGGTTATCTCCATTAAACACCACATTAACACCTACAGGTATGACACATGTGGGTCGCTCGAGCACGCCGAGAGGATCATAAATTTTTTTGAGTAGCGCAAATTCGAGTGTCGAGGACAAAATCATAGAACGTTGTTGGGCCTATCCCAACTGGCCCACGTCGATCCATTGGAGTGGCCTTTAAGACGATTTAATTAACTAATTAACGTTCCCGTTTCGCTTCCTGACGTCAAATTTGTCACATTTCCTCTAGAAGCTAAGTGGTTCAATTTGAAGAAAACTTCAAAGAAATACTTAGTTTTTAATATGGTATGGACCTGTTAGTAGCTAAATTTGCAATTTAGGAAAAGGGATCTTTTATTTATACTCGACAACCCCAAGCTGTTCTCCCAAGAAGTCCAGAAACGACAATCCGTCATGCGTCCAGTGTTACTAACGGAGAAAACATGAGTACCCGGAAAAAAACTTGCAATGCTTGGTCGAATCAAACTGGACAACACTCTTCTCACATGTGACCAAGGTAAGTTTAACCTGAAAACTGAACGAAGCCAGGAATCAGAGGTGAGAGACAGGCACACACGGACTACCACACCCCCCCCCCAAATATTATTGGGAACAAATACTACCAAATGGTTTAATCTTTATACATAATGGCACAGTAGACATATCTGCTGAAGTGAAATCGAAATATCATTGACTCAATTTGCGAGTTTTATCAGGAAATTTGATATTCAGAAAATCCAGAGCCGTAGCCCCCAATATAAATTTGAGTCAACTGGCTATCCCAACTGGCTCACTTTAGCGGAATCGTACGTCTGAGTTATTTTCTTCTTAAACTGTATCCTGTGTTTATACGATAAACACAACCGGTACCTTTACCTTCACGTATAATCGATAATAACAAAATCTCTTATCATATAGTTGTGCCTTTATCAGGACGATAACAGGGTGACATAAAAGCGACATGTCCCTGATATCGTTTTTTGTCCCGCTATATTTGTCGCTTTCTTATAAAGGCACAAGTATATAATAAACAGGTTATCATAACCGGGACGAGGCGATTTCATTTTTATCGCTTTCAGGACGATATCATAAATGAACCTCGTTCGCTGCGCTCACTCGTGACATTTTATATCGTCCCTCAAGCGATAAAAATGATATCGCCTCGCCCCTCATATGATAACCTCTACTTTTTAACCTGATTATCAAATTCATGAATAATTAATAAGAGCAGCAAGCAACGAATTAAAAAGCCACATTCAAGTCAGATCTATACGTTTGTAAATCTCGATAAAGATCAACAGCTGGACATGAGTAATCTCTATCAAAGTTAAGACTACTGATTAGTCTTATTAGTACTCTCTATCAAAGTTAAGAATGCTAATAAATGCCCATAAAGATCGGCCGCTCATATTTTAACTATTTAACTATAAACGCAGTTAGCTTTGTCCGGGTGACTCAGCTTAGTGAAATACGGGTTGAAGGTCAGCTCGGCTAAGCGACTCACCCCATAAACAGCCCTCAGAGCCTCCTTTCGAAAAAATTTTTGCCTCACTCAATATCTCCGGCTAGCGACGGGACAGATTGTCAACTGGCTTTTTTGGACTGCAATAGAAGTGTTATGAGGTAGTAATGCCGAGTAATTTCTTCCAATGTTATGTCTGCATTAATGCTATGGAGACAGTTCGAGGAGTTGGAGCTTTTGAATATGTTTAACGATCTCGCGTCTCTAGTCTGCTTTGAATTTCGAAACAGTTGTTCTAGCTGTCGTGCGGTTCATTTCGGTGCACGACGTACGTGTGGGCTATATTTGTACAGACAATGCCATATTTCAAAAAAGCAATATTTGTTTACATGTGGCCAAGTTGAAAATTTAAAATTAACAACGCGGATGAAGACATTCGTAGTGCAACACTTGCGGAGAACATGGCGGCTGACTGGCTTCCGGGTTGCTCGAGGCAAAATGCGCTGATCGTATTTTAAAAGTGCAAAAATCGAGAGTTGTTCATCTTACCAAGTAAATTACCAAGCTCTACACAACTGTAAAAACTAGGTTAGAAGTGTATAGCAGATAGACTCAACGAAAATTCGATGTGGACCATCCAATGGGAACTCACACTAAAGCTACGTTTACATTTATACGGATGCTGATCGATCGGTTACTTATACGGCAAAAATCGCGATGACTAGAAATAACAGAAGTGTTTCCATATGTGTGGGATTTCCGTCCAGATTCTGTTCTAATTTTTAGAAGGAGCAGCCTGATATTACCACGTGTGTTCTGTGCGTGACTACACCAGGTAAAATAATCCAAATATTTGAATAGTTCCAAAACACATTCCGGTTTCTTATACAGATCACTTTCAGTAGTTTTACTGAGCTACCTAAGCAACTGTTCTGGCGAGATTATAGTTTAACTTAAGTTAAACCAACGTGATCAAATAATTTTCCTTCGAGAGAATCACACTGTACGTAATGCATTGTTTTTTCGCTTTCCATCAACACTTTGTTTACTCTTTATTTCTTCCCCTACTTCTCAGGCCAGGAAATGTTTTTACAATTAGTATCTACGTTATCTGGTAACAGAAGTTTCTAATGAGAGAACAGCAACGTTCAGATAGACAGTACGAAACAACAAACACGTAGCATAACATACAATCTCTTTCCTATCAATTTAAACTGCCATCGTAACAGTAAACGTCACAATTACACAACACTGAAATCAATCACGAGATTTTGTAAAACTCGTGATTTCGTATCAGACGCTGTTTTACGAAGCTTGGTTGGGGCCAAATGTTTTGTAAAACATCTTAAAACATCCCCTGGACCTCACAAATGCTCACTGGTAACGAACCATATACGTTTGACTCGTTTTAGCGACCCCGTATAAAATCTCCAAGTAGAGGTGCTTACCATAAAAATGCCTTCGAAGGGGGCTCTACTTTCCTGTATCGGAACATTTCGTGATGTCTTCTTTTCACTTTTTTCCTATTCTCGTCGTACAATGGTATCTCACAATATAGGCTAAAACTGGCTAAATCTAATACGGGCTAAAAGTTAAATGATTTAACATCTGCAATGATAATAGCATAGACTGCTTTGTGTGGCGTATCCAAAGTTCGCATTTTTGGACGATTGAAGCCTCATTACTAAATGTTTGGCAGCAGCAAAATGAAATTTTGAAAATTGTTGTCCTTGTCAATTTCATTTTAACTTCTTCACTGAATTTTGACAAAAAATTATTAAAGCAAGATTGTTAGATTCCTATTGTACAATGTTCCACCGAAAGAAGCCTCGCATCTTCTCAGGTCAAACGGAAGTGGTGCATAGCTATAAATGCTATGTGAGGCTCCTGTCAGCTTTAGAAACTAGTCGGTCATACATGACTGAAAATTCTTGCTTCCACACTTGTTTTATGCAGTATGTCCTGGCTTTTGTCTCAGTTCATGAAAGGTTAAGCGAAATGTGTCCACTTGTAATAGAAGTGAATTTTGGAGAAATTCTACTGCATCATTTTTACTGCAATACAAGACCAACCTAAACAAAATATATCAAACAATAAATTACCAAACCATACTATACTGCCGGTTAACCAGTCTGGAGTTTTTTTGGGGGGTGGCTTTTAGGGGAACCATTTGGCCGGCATAAAATTAATCCAACTTTTAATTGTTTTTAGGCACCTTGATAAGACCGCTCAACTAAACTTTAGAGATAATATTACAAACGTGCGGGAATCCAATTAAAATTTAATCATAAAATACACCTGTTTTCTTATCGATCATTTAAAAAAGGAATACGTCAGAAACAACAACATACATAACAACTAATCATGAAATGCAGCCGAACAACACTGATCAGAAAAAGACACACCTTTTCGGACTCCATGAAAGGACATTTCCAATTATATAAATAGTACTGCAAATTACCATCCCCGATTCCAAACTTTAGCTTTTCAAGAAACTCTTTGTTGTCCATGAGGTCCAGAGCATTAAAAACGTCAAAACCAGCCTGAAATGTAGTCAGTCAATAATCAATGAATGTAAAAGCAACCACGTAAAATAAATATACGTAATTTCCCAACAAGAGGTCCTTACAGTCAAAACTGAGGGCAAAGTCTTTCAGCACGGATCGACTATATTTGGTAAATAACTTATTATTCTTCCCCTTTTCTTTTAAAGTTTCCCTTTTAATTTTAAGATTTTAGGTTTTAAGACTTAACCCACGAGGTCCGCACCATAACGTACCGTTTGCACGCCAATCAGAATGGGAGATTCGGTAGGATTACGGACCGGGAAAAAATAATTCCAATAATGAAATAAAACAAGAAATATTACAAGGTATCAACGTAGCCACACAAAATAACATACAATCATATATTACCAGCAAGACAGAGCGTAAAAAGGGCTTGATAAACAATTTACAGCAGGAATTTGTTGTTTACAATGGTAAGGTAATTCCTTGGCCCACAAGAATGAAAGGAAAACACTTTCTGGCAAAAGGAGCGAGAGTTTTTGCTTCTGTGATGAATTAAGTTTTCTTTAAAATCAACCCGTTCAGTACTTTTGTTCAGTAATTCGGCGGATTGCAGGAGTTAACTAAATAGCTCTTGTCCAAGACAATTTATTCAGAGTAATGTGGTGAGGTTTCACCCAACACTTCCGAATGATAGTCGGAGAAAACCTTACAACCTGCAATTTTAAAATTTGTGACTTCAGAAAAACATATGAAAATTGAAAACAAAAATAGACGTGCAAACAACTGACAACCAAAACAACAATAATAACAGAACTCTATCTCCATCTTACCTTTTTAGCTAAAATTAAAGCATTCTGCATTAATTCCAACCAAGTTGTCTGGGTACTGACGTTATAGAATGCATATGCTGCTTTAAGCAATTTGTGAGTTGGATGATTCATTATTGTAGACGGAAGGGTGTAAAAGCTAATCAGATCTGTCAGCTTTCCTTTATCGTCCTAAACCAACATGAATGCAACCGTTTGCAAAAAAGAATTTTCATTTGATTACGATTCGACCACCTTGGACGAAGGAATACGGTGTCGCGCCGATATGAACAAGTAGTTTTATTCATAGTGGGCAACTATCAGCTATAACTTAACTGTTCTCTCTAGGGCTCCAGTAAGAGCCATCATTCACCGGTTTAGGGTCACCACAGAAGGAGAAACAATGAGAAAATCCGGAAAAAAAGTATTCCTATAGAGCGCAGGGCAGTGCTGAACGAAAGCCAAAAGGGTCAGAAAACTGCCGAAAATTTAAGATCGTTTGATGATGACGTTACAAGCAAAGGACTTTCGACGAAGTGAGACGTAAAATGACGTATCAAATTGGTAAGCAGGATTTGATGCTCCTCCTATCTCTTCGATCCACTACCGAGTGGAAAACCCATTAAAGATAGAGAGAATAGAAAATTCTCGTCGCTAAAGCCTGGGTCCGAGGTTTGGGATAACGTACGCTCAAAGACATTCCAGTGAACTGTAAAAAGACTGAAACGATAACTCCATAAACTCCGCCAATGGAGGCAAATATGTAGGTATAAATCACGCGTGTTGCGTGCGTGTAGCTACTATGTGTAGTTACCATGGTGATAGTGACAGTTTTCAGATCTGTTTTAGTTCGTGAATACTTATATTACGGGTAACAATAACATACCTGAATGATAAAAACTCAATCAAATGTATTGTTATTGGCGTTGTTCTATGAATTGTTAAAAAGCCTTGGGATTTCAGAAGAAAACGAAGAAGAGCAGGGGTTTCAGTCCAGTTTTTCGACCGAACTTTTTTATCCGTTACTGACAGCTTTTTCTGAAGAATGAGTAAAACCGAAAGACTACTTACTTTGGTTTGACAGGGGATAGGGAAAGCTGTCTCAGAAAAACATAACTTGGCGTAAAATGATAAAATCTTTGACTTTTTTTAAGTTTTTGTAGTAATCTTTTCCTAAAAGGGACAGGAGCATACTTACATGTCAGCTTCCATGGTTGGCTTCAAAATTCAATCTAAAGTCATCGTTCCAGTCTTTTTAGAGTTCACTGTGATATTCTTGTCCCAGAGCCTCTACCGTGCTGGCGCGCGAAAAGGGCTCTGGGGAAAATTCAAACCGGAACTACCAAATTTTGGGCAGTTTTCTTCAAAGGGCAAGCGTTTAAATTGTTTTGAGTTTCCTTTGACGGAGCGTTCAAATCGTATGATTGTTTGACTTACTTCGGACTTTGGACTGATGATGATCTTCAATTAAATAACCAATCAGATACATTATATTTCTGGATTAACCCAGAACCACTTTTACCAGTTTATTAGGAAAACAGAAGAGACTCCAGACATTCGCGTCGTATCACCGTATTTGTAAGGACAATCATTCGCTTCCCCTTCCAATTTGGAAATAATTTACTCGAATGTGTTTTACGAACATCCAGAACTAATGTACGCGCACAGCGTGAACCTATTTTATGCTCGAGCGAAATTTTGTCATGTTCGCACTAAATTACTGTTTAAGAGACCTTCTGACGTTAAATTGAAGTAATTACAGGTACGCATCGTTTTATAAGAGTTTATGCCTCGTGATATTACTGCAAGAGGAATTCAGTATAACTAACTGGTTACGTCCATATTATATTAAAAGTATTAGCAGTATGGATTAACAAATAAAGGAAATATTACTACGTACGGTGACAATGTAACAGTCCATTACACCTTCAACTGGGGTAAACCAGTGAATAAATTCTTCCTGAGTATGAAAAGAAAAGTAAATTAAGCAGATTAACCTTCAGCTAACCTTGAATGTCAAACTATTTAAAACCAAAAAGCCAATCCGTTGTCACATTTCGTCCAACTACAATCAGAGCCAGGCCAGTTGGGACACTGGATCAGTGCTCCTGACCGTATCACATGAATTTTGTAAAGTACTATTTCTTATCCGAGGGGCTGTGTTCGAAGTAACATTCTCAATAACAGCAATTGGTTCCAGTCCGAGGCGCTGCCGAGGATCAGAATCCATGACGAGTGTTGAGAGCACTACTTCGAACACAGGTCCGATAAGAACTAGCTTCTCATACTCATAAAATATTCATGATGTCGAGGGACTTGAACTTTGTGCGTCTCTAACAAAAAAAACAAAAGTTTATGCAAAGCCGAAAATATACGTATGCTTCCAATGCGTGCGTTCATTTCCATTGAGCCTTCCCTAACATTCAACTCGACGGCATAGAGTAGTACGCATACGCGGTTCAGAAAACCGCGGGTGAAGAAGAGTTGTTCGAAAAGATTAAAACTTCCTAGCCAAAACAATCTGTTACAAAACTCGATCGGATATGCATATTCTTGACTTGTGAAACAAGAGGAAGGCAATGGCAATGCTAGGAAAGTCAAACACATATGGTAACTCTTGATGTGTTTGCAGGAGTTGGTTTTTAATCGTCGAGGACCTTGTAGACTTGGGTAAACTGTTGTAACAGTTGATGACTGCTGTTTGTACAGCTTAGCAGTGGCCAACTCCAGAATGAAGTGGGAAGGTTTTGTCTGGTTCGCTTATTTATTTGCAAACAATCACTCAAACAAGCGAGTCAAATAAGCGAACCTGATAAACACTTTCCAGTTGACTCTGCAGATCAGCGCCACCAAGACTGTTCAAACGACAGTCACAAGGAATACTTTATCTCAAGATTAAAATAATCTTGACCATCAACAACTAATACCGTACCAACTGATATTCCCAGGTTCAAACTGCTAACATTATTTCTGTTGCGTCTGTTGTAAAAAGTTTGAAAAAGACAGCTGTAAAACGTTGGCTTTAATTTGATAAGTAACTCATGTTTGAAAAACAAAGGGTTGAAAATAACTTCAGAAAACTTACATGATTTGATGGAAAACAAGCTAGACGGAATTTTAATTAAAGATGTGTTTCCGAAAGCGTCGAGGAAAAGGCAAAACTTCAAATTCTGTAGATTGGCAGGGCGCGCAGCATCGCTAACCCGGCGTCGCAGGTCGGCTGAAATTTATTTTGGGCAATCAAAATTACTAACCGCCTACCCGCCGGGCACTAAAAGATTTTGATCTCTGTACAACTGTAGTCAGTTTTTTCTCGAGTTAATTCGTATACACAGGTTTTGCAATATTTTAGGCACCCAAGTTTCCAGTAAAATAATGTAACCCTACCTTTGTAAAAACAGGTGCTAAGCTGAATTTTGACAAGTACTAAATAAGCAAGAAATGAAAAATACTATATTCAAATATTAAAAGGGCAAAACTACATCCACGTGTTCAGTATAGCTGGCAACTGTAGCGGAAGAATCAGGTTTCCATCTTTGTTTCGAGGTCCGGTAACACAGGGTTAGTACACTCATTCAAAACCAGTTATTATTGTATTTACTTATTGTATTGTATTGCATTGTATGTATTGTATTATATTGTATTGTATCGTATCGTATTGTGTTGTATGTAAGGTTTAATAAACGAGCAGCAGCCGATAACAACCCAATAAAACACGTTCTGCGAGCTTATTGAACGGCTTCAAAAATGAACTCCAAAAAGCGTGTCCCTGTGGAGTTCAAATAATGGCTTACATTGTTAGAGAAAAATAACAGCATATGAGAAAAACAAGCTCTGCCTTACATGTATTAGTATTTTTTATATAAAGAATACTAATAAGGGGTGCTTTATCAAATATAAACTCCATGCACGGGAAGTATTATCGGTGACTTGATAGGCTAAAATGCTCATCAACTTTGAACGAGTTTTTGAATGTTGTATTAAAGTACAACCACAATTTTTTGCCTCGGTTGTTTAAAACATGATAAAATTCGCCCAAGTTTCGAGTGCATGGGATAGCGACTTTGGCTGTTTGGCCAGATATAGAATAAGCCAGATAGTAAAAAAATATCCGATCGGGTACCGGGTAGTTTCTTTTTTCTCCCCTCACCAGTAATTTTGCAAAGGTTGTAGTGTTAACCTTTAAATTCTTGCAACAAGATGTAAAATTAATCCAAAACAGGTAAATTCAAAAATCATTCAATGTCTGAAAAATGCTATTGGAAGTGGCCTTTCGTCACTCACACGACATTGTGTAACAGTTCAAGAACATTTAGCAATAAGATTTTTTCCTATTTCTGCTCTTATACAAGAAGTACATTTTACGCTCTGGCAGTTGTCGAGGAAAAACCTTTGGTTAAAGTGAATATGAAATGAGTAGATAAGCTCGAAAGAAACTTTTTAAATTATAAACATATTAATATTCGTTTGATATGTAATTAACAACCTGCATGAGTTAAATTGTACTATGACTTGTCATAAGATTAGAGATGCCGTTGGGTGATTAAATGAAATCATATAAAACAGGACAGGAATGTGTACTTGTGCCATAACACTAAACAAACCATGTCTCGAGAAACAAGACCATGATTACCTTAGCAGATTCGGTTATTTTTTGTTCTCAGAGGGAGAATAAATATACCCTAATCAGCATACAAGCTGTCCTAATTAATGTTAATGTGGTAGAATTGCAACTAATGCGATCTCGTTTGACATCAAACCTGGTCATATTAATTCAAATACTACTTCACTAATATGTGCGAGCGGTAGTTTGAACGGTAGTCCAAACGGTAGTCCAGACTGGAAAACAAAACGGTTAACGGAAACGGTGGTGCCAACTCGCAAATCTTACATCTTCAAGTTTATAACCAAAAGTGTTGGAAAACTGCCGGAAATTAAGTGTCAAAAACATTTTCCACTTCAGTTCCGGCAGTTTCCCAACCCTTTTGGTTATCTACAAGCCGTTCAATACTGCCGACCCAGCACTCTACTTTTATATTTTCGTCTTAAAGTTTACTGTGTAAGACATGGTACGTTAAATTTATGACGTTGCATACATATAACTAGAATATAGTAGAATATTATAACTTAATTAAAAGATATTAGAAGAATATTAGCTATTGTGCCGACCACCAAATCGCATCATTTAGTAAAATTCCTCGCATGCTCACGGCTCGAAAATTTACGAGATGACCCTCGTTGGGTGGAACGTTTAATAGCTAATACATGAAAACTTTACAATTCTACATGTTAATCTCAAATATGTTTATGATTTCCCGATAAAACTAATATAATGTGACGTGTGCAGGGTGGTATTTACATATCACTCAAGTGTGACGTGTGCAGGGTGTTTTTTTACATATCACTCAAGCGTTAATAACATCTTAAGACCAACGTGACGAACGTTAGAGCTGTAAATATAGGACCGCAGAACACCACAATTCTTAAATAAATGGTCGTGTTGTGTTTCCGCAGTCTTATATCATGTAAACTTTCGAAGAGTTAAGCGCCAATTTTCACACTTTCCGAATTTATTTTAATTTAAAATAAACTTTTGCAAAACCTTTTTGAAAAATTTTTGTTTAACTCTATCCGGCGCAACCCTCCAAATATCCGACAACAGAGTACGGTGTAAACATTCACCAGTTTTACGTACTTCCTTTTCGAGTTTCGACTCGAAACCAAGTTGGATTTTTTTAATTTCCGCACAAATTTGAGTCAGAGAAGTTGTTTTCGATTTGCAACGAACCGTGACAAAAAGTTTAACGAATATTTTTGAACCGTTTTTTCGGACTTGAATGAGTTAAACTAGTTCAAACAGATAACTTACGTTAGTTCATGAAATTCAACCTTGATATCATGAACAGTTATCCAGACAATTTTGATCATTTTTCATTGATATATCATTATCATTTGGTTTCAGAATATTACATTAATGTTAAGCTCTTTACCTCGTGTACTAGTTTATAGGCATCGTCTACATCGCTTTCTTGGAGTTTTCGAAGATTTTCTACAGTAACCTCCTTACAAATGTGAAAAATAAACAAAACAATTAATCAACATCGTATAGTACCTCACCTTTTACTTATCCCGTCTACTTCCATCTTATCCTGTTTCATGCTCCTGTGTTTGGTTGGGTTATGTTGGTGGCGAGTGAATTTTATCACATCATTAAATTTATACTAAGCACACAATACTAGGATAATATAAGATATATACAATATAATAAGAATAGGATTTAAGGGTTTTGCTATAAGCTGTGAAAAAAGCTTTCACCACTAATAATCTACTTACCTCGGGTAACTTATATAATTTTATTGATCTTGACATTGTCATTTTGTTGCTTAGATTGGAAAACTTGCACTCAACAAGTTTCTTGGGGTTCAAGGACCTGTGCCAATATCTACAAAATATCAAACACTACATCATTTAAGTGTTCTTAGCCATGTGGGTACTCGAAATGTCTCCTGCGAAAAAGCATCCAGTCCGAGGACTGGCCCAGGCATAGACTCAAAAGGGAGTCGTGCGGTGTGTACTGTACGCCCTCGGTTTAGATCGCGGATAAAGATTTTTTCCTTGTTTTTGGTCAATTAAAAAATACCTAATGGGTTTTTACTCGTTAAACCCATGAAGCTCAGCAGTAATCGCACTGAAAAGCCCGAGAAGCCTCTGCGGAGATAAGAGGCACTAATTCGTGGTAGTCACGCTGCCCCCCATACGGTAATTACGCCGTCAAAAAATTTAATAATACTGCAAGTTATTCAATGTTAATTTTCTTATTTTCCTTCTGTTTTTTTTATTTTTATGCATGTGGGAGCTTTATGTGTTTCAGACGACATTTAAAATCACAAGTTACGATTTTGTAGCATGGTCTCAAAGTTTAACGACCGATCGAAAATCTTCGTTGAAAAACCAAAAGGAACAATATTTGCAACTTCAGTTTTTCCTAAAGAACTAAATATTAAAGTTGTAATATTGAATCTCGAACAGTGTAAAACTTCGTTTGGTAAAGTAATAGACATAAGTTGAAGTTTTATATGCAGTGTTGTTATTTGGAATCAATGTAGACGTCAAATTGATAACTGGTTTTGAAAAGAGGCGTTAAGTTTCCACGGTTCAAAAGTGCTAATTGCCAGAGCCTTCCTCCTTTCTAATAATCCTGGATCCATCCCCTGATACTGTAGTATTGAGTTGGTTTAACCCTTTAGCAACCGATTCTTTATGCGGTTTTTACATCAATCCACTTGGCAACTGATTCTGTTGTATCGCTTGCTTGGGCACTTTTGGATAATGTTGTGACTAAAATTTAAATGTGAACTTGGTCACTTGATTTGTCCGTTTATCGTGGAATAATTCCCATAGACTAACGTAGAGTCGTATACGCCCAACTGGTACCCCGCTTCAACCATAGCGGGATAAACTCCATCGCCTAAATTCAAGCACATAGCTATGGCCCGCCCCCTCACAAGCCGGTTTTTGTCGGGATGCCAAGATTTCGCGCCGACAAATTGTGACAGAATAATTACATATACCAGAAATATGAGCTTAGCCATCTGAAATAACCACTGATGGCTAATCTAGTCAGATGGCTAACAATATCGACAGTATTAAGAGATTTTTACATAACGAAAACACGATAACTAACACAGTTACGATATAATACACACTAGGACATTTTCAAGTCAATCAAATGGTATTTTAACTTAAAATATTGGCGACAGTCGCATACATGCTGATCAGACCAGACCAGGCGTCTAAAAATCAAACATGTTTGAAAATCAAGCGCGTGCGGTTGTCGCCGAGTTTATTTGTGTGAAACCCTAGCGTCCCAACAAAAAACCGGCTTGTGTGCGGCGGGCTTATGTAGTGATAATTCACGGGAATGAGAACAAGTCTACATTCTTCACAACTGGTCGATCGTTCGGTTAGTCGATGGGTGCCTACTTGTTTACGTTTAGACTACATGCCGATCGAGATAATGAGTCAACATTGTTCGGAAATAGTTTAATTTAAAAAATTCAAGGAAAACCCAAAAACATTTGATAAATATGTAAAAGAATGAAAATAGTAGAAGAAAAAGAATTTAGTAACAGAATGTAAGATAAATACCTTGGTGTTAATAAATTGTTTATCACACAAACCTGCAAGTTGCCACTGGTTTGGGGAGAACAACCCCAGCGGTATAAACAGCTTGGAAAATACCTTCCAAATTTACCCTTCTTGTGATTTCTCGGATAAGAACAGGGGCCACACGTTTCTCCCTTAATTTCTTATGCACACAAAGAAAGTTTATTTCGACGACTTCCTTTTCTCTGTAAAGCGAAATATAATTTCTTTTTTCAATAAACATATTATAGAAAAATGGAAAGAAGAATGTCACATAATTTTTGATGTCCTAAAGTAAATGGTTTGAATCTGGCAGAATCGTTACATGTTTATGGAGTTGATCGTCCAGGTTAGTGTAGTCTTCAGAAAGACTGTTGGTGAAAGTGACTGACGTTTCGACGGCCTTTGAGGACGCTGAAGATGACCACCGCTCAGGCCGTCGAAACGTCAGTCACTTCCACCAACAGTCTTTTAATGTCCTGTTGAGTTAGACATAACCACCAGAGACAGATCAAGAAAACATAAACAGGTGGAGGGACATGCCAATTCGGAAAATACTGATTTGCTCAACACAATGAGATGAATCCAGCAAAATCCTGTTTTATAAACAACTATTATATCATCGTATTGATTCTGGAATACGCGTAACACATAACAACGATAATAAACAGAACGCTGCGTAAAATGTGTAGACAGCTAAATAGCTGATGAACTGCAGAAATTGAAACGAAAAAAGATAACGCTTCGAACGTTTTTCCACTCTTTGAAGACAGTTCATTCGCTCGAAACTTTATCAGTTTTGCCACTTCAGTTTCACAAGTTTATCAACTATTTAGCTTTTGACATGCAATACGTAGACTGGAGATCTACCAGCCAATAAACCCTCTTTAATTGAGCTCTCTGTCACCTAACATCATAATTTTCATCAGACAACACTTTTTCTTAACATTCACATGGTATCACATTTTAGGAAGATAATGGGTGAAGTATTACCAAAGTTTTTAGCGAAAGATATTGAAATTTCAAGAAAAAATCCTTCATCAGAGAGAAACGTTACATATGACAGATAAAAACTAAACGTTTCTACGCGAAAAGATGTGCCATACAATCACTGGTGACCAACGATCATGCACGAAAAGTAGTCAAACTAATTAAATGAGAAGGTGAAGTTAGAAACAAATTTACTATTCTTATCGTGTAACACCAAACAGATCGAAAAAAAACCCAAAAAATACCTAGCAATAAAAGGAATGGCGAAAAAACAGAAATCCCTGACGATTTGTTTTCTTTTAATAGCAAGGAGCACCATTACACGCAGCTTCAGTTTGTTTTCATTTTACCATTTCTCATGAGCATTCTCATACATCATAGCACTGCCTACAGTACACGAAACTTTGGTTTTATACTATAAATTTGTACATCGGTTGCCAGGGCTCACGCTCAAATTTCACCTCATCAAGCCTGATTTTTCATAGACTTCGAAGAAACAACCGTAAGAATTTAGTTAGAAGAATACGAAGGAAAGATCTTCGACCAATTTTAATTATTGCGAAATCATTTCAATCTGACCCGGATTCTATTTTAGAATCATCAGGGCCCGGTTGTTCAAAAGACGATTAGCTTAACCCAGGATTAGTGAAAGCTTTGTAGATGAAATACTGCTAAAGTAGAAAAGATGTTTGAAGTCTTTTGTTCATATATCATATAAATATAGAAAGGTTTTATTCTGAAAAGTTTTAACTAAAGTTATTTAACAGAACATGTCCAACGAAAGAGCCGATTAAATTTTAATCCAGGATTAGCAGGTAATCGTGCTTTGAACAACCGAACACAGCAGAGTAAGATGATAACCTCATGGATAATCATGAAATTTTGTCTTCATATGTCTCGGATACACATTGAGTCTTTTGATCTTTATTGAATTACTCATAGGAAGTTAATCACAAAACTATAATAAAAATTGATTGGAAGTTAATGCACTTACACATCATAAATTTTAATTGTTGCAGGCACGGCACTTATAAAACATACAAGTTTCCTGTTACTTGCAACCCTCACTCCGCAGTGCCATTGCTTTTTCCATCCAGGAGGTTTTAATGCCCTTCAAGATATAATACATAGTTTATCAACTTTACTTCATGTTTACCTATTCCATTCCATAACATTTCATGCATCCATCCATCCATCAAGTTATTCATTCAAAAACACACACACATATACACAATATAACCAACATAAATATGCGTAATTGGTAGAAAGAGAGTGCTCAATACCGTATGTAAAAATAATATATGTATATATATATATATATATATATATATATATATATATACACACACACATACACACATACATACATACATATATTATTTTTTATTATTTATATTATTTTATATTATTTTATATTATATTATTTTATATTATATTATTTTATATTATTTTATATTATATTATATTATATTATTTTATATATATA
>JBAHVQ010000408.1:148008-160516 GCA_036872915.1 Nanipora kamurai | reverse complement strand
CTGAGAGAACGAGCTTGACGAACGTCCACTAGTCGTCTGAGATTTATCAAGCTCCCACATGAACTGAGTTCGTGTTCGACATTAAGTATTAAATACTATACTTCAAGTGGTGTAACCGCAATTCGTTACTTACTAGAACTTGAGCAATTGATCTACATTCAAGGAGAATCCATGTTGTGGTTTGAGACATTTAAAAAGGTGAAGGTGTCAATTTTTGAAGAAATGCTAATGTGCTGTATTTAAATTTGCTAGTATATATTTCAGGGTAAAAGTCAAATGAAAAAATTTTTTGTTGCACATTGAGGGTTAAATTATTGAAGATTTATTTAATAGATATTTGGAAAAGCCTTCCTACATTTGATCTTTTTGGCACAGCTGGAAATAAGATGTTTTTCAAGTTATAGCTGATCAAAGCTAGGATGATTTTAGTTGTGAGTTTCTTTACAATCATTGCAATTGAAAAACCAGGCAGAATACATATTCGAATGATGAAAATCAAGGCCCAGCAAAAAATTCCTAAGACAGGCATATTTGTGTCAAAAGGTTTATTTAAACGTTAGATCTAAATAAAGAATTTTTTGCTGGGCCTTGATTTTCATCATTCAAATTAGTTGTGAGTGATGTCAGAAAAAGGGGTACTAAGGCCTCAGTTGCCCCAATGCTACCTGACATTGAGGGTTGTTATAATCATTAAATACCAACACAAAACTGTTCAGAAATTTTAGTACAACAATGTACTCTATTTTAATTGTAAAAGGTGGGATTGCAAGGGAGGTATCCTGGTGGTCTAGGCCTTCCATTTAGCTTTGCCTATGCAAATATTTGAAGGAAAATTAAGTAAAAAATGTCATTGTAGCCAGTAACAGTGGGTTGGTATGATCCTAAGAAATTCCTTAAGGCAATGATATTCCACATTTAGGCCATTCTGCCTGGTTTTCAGTACACTAATTTTTCACGATTCCCACTAAACTGTCAATCTGGATGTACCATTACAGTTATGCATGAATGTGTGACTAGTCTGTAATAACAGATCCAAAGGTGGATTGAAGTGGGACTTTTCAAGAGTTTCATGAGGGAGTTTCATGGTACTAACAGTAATGTGAATAAGCATTAGGAAGGTATTACAAAAGCCAAGCATGTCTGGCCTGTGTACCAGCAACCTTGCTTCTATATATTTTTACAATAATATTAACTTTGCAGTTTTAAGGAAGTCAAAAAAAGTTATTTCAGCTATGATAGATTTCATGCCTTTTCTTCTAAATTCAATTACAAACATTTGAGAAAGCATCACAGACACTCATAACAGCCCAGGTTTTCCTTTTTAGAAAAAGCTGGAAGCTTGATTGTTAGTAATGGAAATCTGATTTAAAAAGTAATAATAATTTGGTGCAAATCTAAGAACATGAACTCTATAAAAGAGTGGGATTGTTCAATTTAGTTGAGCCTTTGATCAACTTTCTTCAGGTCACTTGATTTATTGTCCAGGAACTGAACTGAAGGCTTAGCAAATGTTCCCAGAACTTGGAAGCATCAGATGTACCAGCATTGACTACCACATCTAGTTAGTGTCACAGTTTGGCCACTGCACATACAGATTACAGGAAATTGTTGAAAAAGATTGTATAAGAGAAAATGCAACTGTCAACAATACCTTTACTTAGTGTATAAATTCTGAACATGATCCATATATATACAACAGGCAACCTATAAATATCAGCCAGATGCAGTTACAGACTGCAATGCCAATTTGAAGAAACTCTACTGTTCGCGCAAGTGGTCGAACGATAGCTTTGTAAGCTACGTTCAAAACTTTTCAAGCCAGAGTGGCGCAAAACCATGTCTGATTATTCTCCTGGCTTCGTTGGGAATTTGTTTACATACAATTGTCTAGCCATACAATTCACTAAAATTTGCTTAGTTTTACAAATATTCAGTCATTGCCACAGAAAATCATCTGAGATGGAGATCAGAGAGATGGTTTTACATTGACTAACTCCTTATTGTCTCCTTGTAATTTGGGCAAGTTACACTTGCTGAGAACATGGCGACTATCTAGCTCTTCCGGGATGCGCGAGGCAACGTGCGCTGGGACAAAAACTTCAAAGTGCCGACAGGAAGTGAGACCTTGTCATTTCCTATTCTGTGGCCTTGACGACGAAGATACAACGCTGCCCGTTGTCCAATATGGCCAGCATAACAGCTAAGAAAAACCAGGCAAAATTGGCCGAAAACATTTACAAACAAACGCACTGTAAGTGCATGTATGAAAATTATTTTATGTAGGACTTTCGAAAAAAGATCTTAAAGTTCAATTTTATGGTGTTAACGAGAGTAAACTTATATTGAAATAAGAACTGAAACACTTTCAATATATGTTTCTTTTTCCTTTATTTTTTCTTTCTCTTTCAATCTAGTCAGCAAAACCGAGGTTGAAAATTTGCTTACTATATTTCGTGAGAGGGCGAACCAGAAGGAGAAGTTGGATAGGACAAAATTTCGAGATATACTTCACAACACATTTGGAATGACAGATGACTTTTTAATGGATGGAGGTACTATTCGTGAATAATTTTCCTTTACTACTATTCATTGCACTTTACCAAAAGGTAGAAAATTTGAGATGCTTTGGCGTAGGTCATTTTAAGCCATTCAAATTTGTTTAATGTTACATCTCCCAAGTATCATGTTAGTGGTAGCCACATTACATATTTGTCCTTTATTTTTGGCCTTATGGATTAATCAAGATCGCTAAGAAGAATAAAAAAATCCCATAAGTCCCATACAGAAGATAAAAGAAAAGGGAGAAAACCTTGCTCTATTTTGGCAGAATAAAAACAATTCTATTTTGAGAATTAAGAGGTCTAGAAATTAATACATTATGTAAAGTGACAACAGTACATGTATTTTCAGATAGAGTTGTTCAATATCATGAACTTCACCAATGTATAAAGTTATAAGTGGTTTCTTTGGATAATCTTGGAGATACAACTTACCATCCAATTAGCCAAAATCCTATCTCAATCTACTGGAAACAGAATTTGAAAAAGTATTTTTTATCCTGCTCAGCTGATGATTCTATTTGTAAATGAAACTTGGCAGTGTAAACCTGCCACAAAAAAAATTGACCTGGGAATAATGCCTGAAGCAAATTTAGTGTTGTACTACAGCAGTTTTGTAAGATCCAGTTTTTATTTGAATCTTACTTATACAGACCTTTTCTTAAATTGAAAGTAGATCATGTTTAATGATTTAAATGCCCTTCAGTTGAAAGCCATCAGAAATTTTGATAATAGGATAATTAAATTTTATCAAAATCTGAAAAAAATCTTGTTAATTGTAATAGTTTGTTACTATAATATTGTAGTTTTTAGGGCTTTTGATAAAGATAATGACAGCAGCATCAACACGGAGGAATGGATCTTGGGCTTATCAGTTTTTCTCCGTGGCACAATGGAAGAAAAAATGCATTGTAAATATGACTTTGTTTACTGGATTTTATGATTAAATACCAATTTGCTATTTACTCCACAGGAATATAAAGGCTATGTAATGTTTAATTTATTTAAGATTGTTTTGAAGTGTATGACCTAAACAGTGATGGTTATATATCCAGAGAAGAAATATTCCAGATGCTCAAATCAAGTTTAATTAAGGTGTGTAAACATATTTCTGATGATTATCTAATTATTGAAGTCAAAGTTTTAGTGAGATCACAATTGAGCAAGGGCATGTTTAAGTGGTTTCCTGTCATCTGAAAACCCCCTCACTTGCATTAGGGCAGCACATGCAGCATGAAAGTGAATCACATCATCTATCAATGAACCATGATCATCGCCATGTGAACTGTCTTTTTTGAGTCAAAGCTATCAGCTCACTGATAAAAAAAGACTGGATCAGGCAACCTGTTGTCTCAAAGTTGAAAGTATGAAACTACATTTAAAAGGAGGCAAAGGATATAAGTGATCACCTTGAGACCTTCGCCTTTATGATAGGGATTTGTTGTAAGCTAGATTTAACTGATGTTTTGGGTATGAATTACATATCAGTCTTGCAAACAAACAGATTTTGGCAGCACATTAGGTCACAAGGAAACATGAAAGAACTTGAAATTTAGGAAAACCTTTGAAATCTAGAAAGATCCCCAGAATTATAACTACAGTAAATAAATTCAAAATCCCCAACACCTTCTGGTTTTGAAGCCCCCCAAATTCTGTATATGTATATTCTGTAAAGATGTGGGAGAAAATTGTACCAGCAAGCTTTTCAGACCTGCCATGCAACTCTCCTGCTTTATGCAGGAGACTCCTGTATCTGAGCAACCTTGTCCCCAGGGTCCTTGCAAAATGGCACTGGGAAATAAGAAGACCCTGGTAAAGGCTGGGCTGATTTGCCATCTCATTGGCCTGTGTGTTTGAGCATGACAATTAGCAAACATTCCAGCAGTTCCCTGAATCATTTGGCTTTATGTACATATTTGTGATGTCATCACATGTTATATACATGTTATTCACATGTAAATGAATTTCATGAAATCACGTTATTTACATGTTATTCACATGTAAATAACGTGTTTCAATAATCAAGTTTCAAGATATTAATTTTTGGATTATGTTTTATACTTTATATTGATATACATTGTGATATATTTCTGACATACAGTAAAATTGTTCTTTATATATGCATCATCTTCACAGTACACATACTGTATTTATTAGAATAAATGCCCAATCTAATAGCTCCACTTCTGCATTTGCCCAGTATACATACACAGATACAGTGGGGCCTTGCTGTGACATGGTTTATGGGGTCCTAGACAAAATGTATTAGCTGTGTCAGTGAGCATCATAATGTACTGGTGTCTCAACTACTAGCTTTACTAAATAGTAAGAAAGTGATCACTGAATACTCCTCTACATTTGAACTTGCATTTAAAGGCAAAAATAAGCTTGGAAACTCTTTAGTTCAGACACTTCAAACTAAAGCATAATAAAACGTGCGTATTTGTTTTGCATCTAACTGGACGAGCAACTTACAGTAGAGGAACGAAGCTGAGTTATTACATAAATTTTGGCCAGTTTAACACTGTTAATGCTCTTAACAAGCGAAAATCGTGAGGTGGGCGGTAGCTCTGCAACCTTGTTGGACATATTGTTATATTTTGGCAACAAATGAATGGTACATAGATCAGTATAAAACTATAAGACTTTAATTTTTAACGTACATATGATATAGTGGTACTGTATTAACAAATATTGACATCGAGCAATTCAGACGGAAAAATGATAGAGGAGCAGCTAGTCGGATAGTACATAATACAGATGGAAGAAAACAAGTTAAACACAGCTTTGAAGTACTGCAGGTACTTAGTTATGTGTTGAATGATTAAACATTCGATTGACAATTCGTAAGCGCTCTAGCCTCCAAGATATTTATAACACATATTCAGCCCGTCACAAGTTCTAAATAAAATGCATAAAATATCTTATAAATTCTGCTGCCATCTGATCTTTTGGATATTCTCTAGTTTTCAATGTCATATATCAAGCATTATAGATTTTAAGCCACACTCATCAGCCATCCTTGTGGTTAGTACCAAGGCTGATGATGCGTTATTGCGCATGCTAAGAATCTCCAGGGTATTCTCCATAGATATAGGAGGTAAAGGTATTCTCGTTTCCTAGTGCCATTTTGAGAGGACCCTGGGGGCGAGGTTGGTATCCGAGTTGAACTCCTGCTCTCCCTTGAAGTTGCAAAAATCGCCAGCCTCAAATACTGTAGGTCATATTTGTCTTTGTCTATACTGTAATTCTATGACCTTAATGGGCACATGGACTTCATCTTTACTTTAGTCCCAAGATTTGGAGAGCCTGGTGTAGATTGTCATTCATCTACTAAAAGAAGGCTTTCTTCCCAACCCCAGGTGTTCTACTCTACCCATGAGGGCAGACCCTTGGCTGAGAACAATTCTGGACCATTGCATCAATCTCCCACCTGAATTTCTTTTTAAGTTACTTGGCATCTTTGGTTTTTAAAAAGCATGTTTTGTCAAAATTCGTGTGAAATTTTTTTGCATTGAAATTTTTTTCTTCTACTTTTATCAAAATTAGAGAATTAGGTGAACATTCTTAGCCTTGAGGTAAATTTCTTTAAGTTTTGGGGACATTAGTTATATACTGAGACCGTTTAATGTGGCGTCATAGTTATTGCACAATTGTTATAAAGCCTTTCAACAAATCCAAGATGACCAATTTGTGTCGTATGGTAAGTCACATGATAGTAGACATCACTATAACTGTATTTCCTTGCAAAGTAGAAAAGACCCAGTCAGGTTGATGAATTTTTATCAAAGAAATTTTTGTAACTGTTTAAATGAGCTCCAGTGTCAGGGTTTAAAAAAACATGTGCCATTTTTGTACGGGCTATTTTTATCGGGTTTTTCCGAGATGGGGGAATGAATGAAAACATGTTAAGAGTGGACGTTTTCCCCAGTTTCCCCACGGAAATTTAAAATTTTTACACATCATTTTGTGTAAAAAATTGGCTCTTCCTATTTAAAAGTCACCGGCTATCGCCGCAAAATGCCGGCTGCTATTTTAAACCATGACTGTTGCTTCAGCATCAAAGTTTTTCCTGCAAAAAATGCATGGCAAAACTCCAATTTTTGAATATTGCTATTTCTACTGTATTTAACAGAAAGTTCAATAGCTATAAATTGGTGTAATAAACTCAAAACTTTTCCGATTTAAAACATCTTATTGAGCAATTTAATGTACTTAAAGTACACCAAATTTTGTTTTAATAATGTTCAAATAGCTCAATACAGTTTCTAAAAAGTTAAAAAATCAACCATTACTTTTACTCAGGTAATACTTTTTCTGTAGTTTTACTTAAGATTTAATCATAAAAATACATAAAATCATGTATTTTATTTTAATTTTGTATACCTACCGTAATACATAACCTATGGTCATAACAACCCACACTTATTAATTTTCCCTAATAACAACCTATTTTGTGCAGTAATGAAAAAACAAAGCCCCCCATTCCCCCCGGCCTTGCTGTTGATTTTAGCTTTTAGTTACTTCCCCAAGTCATAGACCAAAATATTGGGACAATATTTTCAATTGTAAATAGCAAAATGTTTCGGTGTTTTTTTAACTGGAGTACAGTAGTTTGGTAAATTTTGTACATGTTCTCCTTGTTGCATAATACGTAACACTTTTACTAACATTTTTCTGAGGATTAACTTGAGGAGTGTACAGTTTGTAAAAGAACTATAGAGTAAAACAGCTACTAATTCGTAAGCTTCTTGCAACCAAACTTTTCTAAGAGAACAGTCATAAACGTCATTTACTTTTCTCAAGTGACCATATCTCGAAAGAAGTTTTCAAGCTGTCACTCAGTTCTACTGTAAAGCCTTGAACACTCATTAAATTGCAACCATTTAATTCAATCCAAGGTAACCATCTCTCCATAATGGTTATCATTATTTATTGCAAAATATATTACTCACCTGTTATTGCATTACACTTATTATGTAATGTTTAGTATGAGTGGAACGGTCTAGTTTACTGTACTGTAGTACGGTACTTACAATGCTAGAATAACATGTGGTTTATTTAAGCAACCAACAGAAGAAGATCCAGATGAAGGGGTGAAAGAACTGGTGGAAATTGTCCTCAAGTTAGTTGTAAGTAAAGTTAATGCAAAGGTTACCTGTATGAGAAGATCAGGGGTCAGTTGTCCAAAGCCTGGATAACTTATCCGATAAATAAGTTTAAATTAGTGAATGGTACTATCGATGCATTGAAACGCCAAACATATATTTTATATTCGAAACAGAACTATCTAGAGGGTATTTCCGTATTCACTGCATAAAACGTAGGTCCAGTTGTTCGGTGCTTGAATAACGGTACTCACTCGTTACAACTTATGCATCGGATAAGCTATCTAGGCTTTGAACAACCAGTTCCTGGTGTACAGTACTTAACAATTCTGTAAATATTTGGCAGAATCTATTTAAAAAGCATGGATTCTTGTATTTAGGACCATGGAAATGTAGGAAAATTGTCTTTCAAGGATTTTGAGATGGTTGTCAAGAAAGAGCCTCTCCTTCTTGAAGCTTTTGGACCCTGCTTGCCGGATGTAAAGGTACTGTAGTTTAGATATGTACTCTGCCTTACATCTATACTAGATATGGATGTAAAATTTTTGGAAAACAAGGCTCGTCAATGATAGGAAATAAATAATACACTCTTTCATGAAAGGTTAATTCCATTTGCATGCATACATGCAAGTGAACCTTAAACTGTGGGCCAATAAGTCACGGAACTCCAAACCAGTAGTCTAAAATTTGGGGTTCATATACGATTAGCAAGCATATAAGCTGGGGATCTGTGAATTAAATATATGGGACCGTTTCTTTTGACCCATTCCTGCCTATACAACATCTTGTTCGCCAGGCTAACACGGTCCAACTGTCAGAGTGAAATTGATGAAAATCTGGTGGTGTTACTAACACCACCAGATTTTCATCAATTTCACTCTGACAGTTGGCAGGTGACTATAGTCTGGATGATGACAGATTATTTCACTTATCATAAGGAGGTTATTCAGAGGGGAATGAGTTCATTTCAGTCATATAATCAATTTGAATTTGATAAGTAATGACTCATCTATGAGTGGCTTTCAGTGGTTTCTTGAAAGCTGGTTGAAAACATTGAGTATTTTATGTTTCTACTGTGGAAAGTGAAATGCAATAACGATTTCTTCTGTGATCACTAAACAGAAAGACATCTGACCAAAAGATGTCAAATAAAGGGCCTTCGCTCGAAACCTCGGTTATTTTACATCTAAGTTCCAGCAGTTTCGCAACCTTTTTTGGTTTTCTATAAGTCAAGTATATTAGTGTATTGCAAAATCCAGGACATCCTAAATTTGTTCAGGAGTTTGTTGATTTCTACAGTGAAAGGAGTGATAACTGAGGGAGAGTGTACCCGTAATTCTTTTTATGTATTCCCTGACTAGTAAAATGTACTTTGTTCTAGGCAATCGAGGAGTTCAATGTGCAGTTCATGGAAGCAACCTAGGTTGCCATTAGTGTTCCAGGAAACTAGGTCAATGGTTTAAGGAGTGTGTAAAATAAAAAATTACCAGTAATACTGTAATTAGCTCAAATTCTTATCTGTCTATGTAAATATTATTGCTATCTGAGTGGTTAAACGCTTTGTTTTTATAAAAATACTTTGATGTCTATGAAAAGTGTGGTCCTGAAAAAATATACCACAGTATACAGTATAAATGGTCTGCAGGTACAAAGATTTTTTGTTCCTGATAGTTTTCAGTTAATTTTATCACGAATTCTTTCCGGAATACATTTATTAACTTTGAACAAATGAACAAAAAGTTAACAAAACATTAAATTAATTCTTGTCTAGCCTCTTCCCCTTTGCCAACTTTAGCCATTTTGCATTTAGCCATTTTTCTACAAATTGGCTCTCTGTTATTTTGGCTCCCTTGGGCAATTGCCCTTCCCTGTCTGGGTATCTCCGCTACGCCAGCGCTGGCTAAATCTTGTTTTAATAAACTTATAGTAAGTATCTTTGAGTAGCACAACTCTCACAAAACAAATAACTCAATTAATTCTTACCGTAACTGGAGACAGGTAGCAATGTTCTAAGTCGGAGGAAGTTAGTCCTAGAATAGAATAGATGGTCCTGCCCCCGACGTTGTTCATCTCACTCCTGCACACAGTTTTAATCTTGATTAAGTAATCGACCGACAACCCTTTCCGAGAAAAAAGCAGCACGTTAAAGATTAGATAAGATAGATCTTGAGTCATGTTCCCTATGAGGTGCCAAATGTCAAAAAAATGTTTACGACAATAATGTGTCAATTTTATCGTTATTTACGTATATAATCTATTATTTGTAACCATTGTTCTTATTCGAGATAAACAATCCATAGGTTATTTATAAATAACCTACAGATTGTTTACAAACCATCCAGGTATGGTTTAACGGAAAAGTATTATTTATTAGATAAGCCAGAGACGGTTTACTAAACCATGGATTATTTGTTAAATAATCCACGGATTGTTTACAAATAATCTATGGATGGTTTAACAAACCACCCATAGTCTGTTTAACAGTCCAAGGATTGTTTATAAATAATCTAGGGATGGTTTCAACTTTGATAAACCATGGAGTTTTTGATAAACAATCCAGAGATTTTTTGCTGGTGCCAAGTGTAAAAATATGGCGGATGGCCGCCAAATGTAAAAAAAAAGACTATGGCCATCTGAAAAAAGCCAGAGTACAACTGTTTATGGCCGGGAGAGGTAAAACCATCTAGTGGACCCAAATTTTATTTAAGTGCAGACTGGTTATTCTATGCTGGGAGCATCTGTTTAGTTCAGTCTGTTTTAAACAAATATGCTTAATTAAATGGCAAGGTTAATTGAGTCCTCATTGGACTCATGTAACACTGATATCTTGCCAATGAGTTCTCTTTCTGCCAAAAATCTTTTTCATTGGAATCGATACGTGCTTTTCAAGAGTGAACCGCAAACAAGCCCTATATTTGTTCCATGTTTTCAATCGAGTAACAAACCCAAACGTTTTGCGCTTCGCTTTTGTATTATCACCACGTTGTTCCTCACCGGAGTTTAAGGCATCAGAATATATCGTTGAATTATTCTTGAACTGTTGCGTGTTAACGAGTAAGCAGAAGGCACTGAAGTTGAAGCATTGTTTAATACACAACATTGAAAATATACTGTACTAAATTAAAACGATACTTTCTTTAACTAAATAGTTCTTGAATTTTCAATAAAAACAAAATAAAATCACTTGATAATTAGGATTATTTGTAAGTGTCATCTTTCCGCTCAGGCAGTATGTATGATGAATCTGCACCCTAGCTCACCATCTGAGTGGTGATAGCTCAATGGTTAGAGCGTCTCAGCGGTCATCAGAAGGTTGGGGGTTCGATTCCGTCTAGGACTCAGAAATCGTTTTTCTTCAGAGAACGAGCTTGACGAACGTCTACTAGTCGTCTGAGATTTACCAAGCTCCCACATGAACTGAGTTCGTGTTCGGCATTATTACAAATAATAGATTATATACGTAAATAACGATAAAATTGACACATTTTTGTTGTAAACTTCTTTTTACATTTTGGCGCCCCATAATTCCCCAGTATTTGTGAAAATTTTAAAATTTTTTTCTTGCAAGAAGTCTCCATTACACAGATAAAGTCGTGTCAAGTTCGCCAGAGTGAAGTAGCGGAATAACAAATCTGGACTGGCGACGTTTAGTTTATCTGAAACCACCGTGACTAACTTTTCCGACATGTAACCATCAACATACAACGAGAACCATTTCCTGTCCTGAGGATTTCCTTTCACTGTTGGTAGGAAAAGGTCAAAATGTCTACACGGTCATTTTCAGCATGATGATAGAAAATACTGCAGCTGTAACTTCAAGCTTCTTCTTTTTCGTTCTCAGCTGCCTGCGGTACACCTGTTTTTCAATTTGTTGGTTTGTGGTCAGGAAAAATCATAAAAATTCAGAGTTATTGTGACTTGGCCTGTGAATAATGTACAAAAGTAGTTCGGGGACACTGAAGGACGCTCGAACCTCGCTCAAGGAAACAAAATGTGATACAGGAAAAACCCGCTGGTGATCTTGAATATTTAACTGTACGTTGCGTTTTCCCTTGCATTCCGCTGCATTGTTTGTTAATTGATTGTTTTTTGTTCTTTTTGTATCAATGCATGACAATTTGGCTGCAAAGCACAAGGCTACGATGTTCAACTTGATTCGCAACAACTTTGTTGGATAAAATATTTTTTACCAGTGGCTCGTGGGATAACCAACAGCAGCGTTCAAATTTTCGAATTTTCTAACAGATGGATCGTTCCAATGGGGTTGCGCTGATTTCAAAAATGATTTTGTCTCGGTTTTTTTGTTTGAATTTGGTGTTACCCGAAATCTTTTTAATTCTAATAGCACCAGATTATGCAAGTTTCAAGCTTTTTATGCAGATTTCAAGTTTCAAGCCGAAATTCGTACAGGGAAAAGGTGGAAATTACAAATATTTTTAAGTACACTTACGTAGTATATTTGAGGGGTCGGACCAAAGATTGGACAACAGATATGTCTCAAAAACCACTTCTCAATTACTAAAAGCTTTTACTGCTAATTTCTCATAATTGTATGAACGTAAATGTTTCAATGGGCGTGATGGTCGTTTAATACTGGACCTTCTTTTTGTAATGCTTTGGTTTGGTTATACAGTAGAATACCGATTTCTCGAACACTAGGTTTCTCGAACCTCCCTATAACTCGAACCAGTTGTCATTTCCCTTGGATTTGCTTCACTTCAACTCCCTAATTTTACCCCCGATTTCTCGAACCTTCGATAACTCGAAACTCCCGCAAACTCAAACCAATTCTCGGCTCCCGCGGGAAAAATCAACCCTCGATAACTCGAACCTTTGAAAATT
>JBAHVQ010000408.1:130131-147908 GCA_036872915.1 Nanipora kamurai | reverse complement strand
GCACTGCATATAATGAAGAAAGCACTGCATATAATGAAGAAAGCACTGCATATAATGAAGAAAGCACTGCATATAATAAAGAAAGCACTGCATATAATGAAGAAAGCACTGCATATAATAAAGAAACCACCTAATATAATAAAGAAACCACCTAACATAACAACAAAAGCACCGCATGTAATTTCAAAACTACAGCATAATGTCGAAGTTACCGCATATAAGAAAGAAACCACCGCATATAATGACGAGTAATCACGTAAGACAGTTATGGCATTGCATAGGCTTGAATTGCCTCATGATAAAAGCACTCAAAGCAGTAGTGACGAACAGGAGAACAGTGATACACGCATTCGATTCCAAGTGAAGTCGCTTCTTTGTTTCATTCAAATACGGAAGATCAAGATTGTTGTGGATTTGTCGAAGAGGACTTATTGTAAATAAGTAACGTTGACTCTCTTAGTGTAACAAGTTTGTTGTAAGAGTTAAATTATATAAGTGAAGTTTTCAATGTTGTAATATTAAAAATACTTTGCGTCATCAATTAGTGTTGTTTGCTTTACCGATGACGATGCAGCTTAAGCGACTGTTACACGCTGCAATTTTTGGTGTAACTTGTGTCACGAAAAAAAATTGTTGCGTGACACAAGTTGCAGGTAAGGGTGTTACACGTAAGAAAATAAATGAAACTTTCCAAAATAAGTTGCCGAAAGTAAAATCAATTTCTACTTTTCATGTGACTTGCAATTTTGGAAAACAAGCTGCACGAAGAGGTGTTACACGTAAGAAAATAAATGTAACTTTCCAAAATAAGTTGCCGAAAGTAAAATCAATTTCTACTTTTCATGCGACTTGCAATTTTGAAAAACAAGCTGCATGAAGAGCTGTTACACGTAAGAAAATAAATGCAACTTTCCAAAATATGTTGCAGAAAGTAGAACCAATTTCTACTTTTCATGCGACTTGCAATTTTGAAAAACAAGCTGCACGAAGAGGTGTTACACGCTAAAATACGTCGTGCAACTTGCAACAATTTTTTTTTGCGACACAAGTTGCAGAAAAAAGTTGCAGCGTGTAACAGTAGCTTTATCTATGACTTTTTCTCGAAAATTGACAAAAAAACGCTAGGTGTGGCTTATATAATGGTGCAGCTTTTAATTGTTTGCCTTTGTTTAATTGATGCTTGGCTGACTTGTCAAAATATGGTCATCTTATTAGTGGAACTTTATGGCAGGCAGGTCATTTCATTCACATGTTTGCTTGTTTAGCAAAACCTAATGTTAATGACAGTCTGACAAAATTGCTAGTGAGATGTGTAACAAGATCTGGATCTGGCATACTGTACTCTTGGGTGAGCTTCTTCAGAGGTGATGTAGTTTTTTAAATTTTTAGCCAAAAAGAAGCACATATATATGTAATTAAGGTTTTGGCCTTAACCACTTTAATATAAAATGCATTAACTGAAGCCACCTTGTTCTGACCATACAACATATTTTCAAAACTTTGAATTCGCAGAGCAAGACAAAAAAATTGCATGCAGACCTGCAGCCTAAGCTTATGTACAGTAACTATAGTAGTATACTGTTAAGGGTGTTCAGACATATTCCATTGCCATGTTACAGTTGCTAAGACCTGTTTATTTGCATCTAACTTACTTCAGGTTGGGATTAAAGATCTAAGGAATGACTAAGATATTGCACATGTAGAGTATGTATTCAAGTTTCTTCGTTTGGTGATGTAATGTGTTGACATCATGCCATGGGAGATCAGGTATTAGTGGAAACAGCACTCAAACTCGTAAACAGGAAATTGGATGGATGTGAACCAAGATGCCATGCCTGGGTTAGGTGTGGTGCTACCTTACCTACCTTTTTTGTGAGTGTTATGAGTACCATCCAGGGAAGCCATTCACAACAATGCTTTCATCATCAAAAAGCTAAAAACTCTATATTTTTTCCAGCATTAATATTATTCTCAAACAGAAACAGCTAAAGGGTTGTTTACTGCTAAAAAACATTAATAAGTACCAGTAACTGAAGTTTGAAGCAAAGGTCCTTTGTCAGAGTGAAATATGACTTTGACAGTTTCATTCTGACAAAGGACCTTTGCTTCAAACTTCAGCTGCTAATTAATGTTTTTTTGGCAATAAACAATCAACTGTTTCTGTTTGAGAAAAAACTGCTGATGCAGCACTCTGTTTATACTAATATTATTCTGTATTTTTTTACAGTCATTTAAGCTAAAGCTGCTGCCTAAAAAAAGTATACATGCAATTAGTCATTGATCAAATTTCGATGAAGTTATTACAATTTTGTGTATTTTATGAGCACTTTTTGGACAAAAAAGTTGGTACCTCAGGCAGTTTTTAAGTAAGTTTAAAATTCATGCATGCTTTTTGGGGGAAGACAGTCCATGTTTTAACCTTGATGTAAAAAATGTAACTTAAACATTTAGGAAAATTATAGAATTTTTGGGTTATTAATGACTTCATGATGATGTCAAAACTGCACATCATCAAACAACAGAACTTTATGTGCACACATACCAGAAACAAGTTGGGGTAATTGGTTCTTAAATCTCTAAAGTGCTATGAACATTTATGTTTATTCTAAGTTCCTTAGCAACACATTAATTTCCTTAACTAATTATGTCTGATCGCCTTTAAGAAGATTGATAGCACATTACCAGTAATATGGTGAACCATAGGTAGTTGACATAACTTTTATATCCTATTTTCCATTAAAGCTGAAAACATTGAAAAGAAAATCTAAATGAGGGAAATAATTATAATAAAAAAGTAAGATGTATAAATATTATAACTATTTAAACATAATTATAAAAATTGAGATAATAAAGTGCTAAATTGAATTGATTATTGTGACAATTTTTGCTACAACAAATGTAATAAAAAAGGCTAAAGGATCTAAAAAATTCAATAAAACTCAAACATTTTTGCTTCCTATCCTGAAGATGGGTTAAACAGCTGAAAATGTTTGAGTTTTATAAAAACTTTTTTAGATCTTTTAGCTTTTTTTTTTACAAATTGATTATTTATAGATGACAAATGTAAGATACCGTAGTGCTACACATATTGGCTAAACCATTCAATTTTTTGAGATCTAACAATGTCTCATCAAAATTCAAGGTCAATTACTACAGCAAAAAAATAATACATGTAGGTGGAACCCAACTGAAATAGAATCCAAACAATATAAAAGTAGAGTGCTGTGTAGGTCAGGTTGTAGGAGGTTTTTAAGACCAAAGGGTAAGAGAAACTGCTGAAAATTAAAGTTCACAGGAGTGAATCATATTTCAGCAAAGGCCTTTGGTCGAAACGTCAGAATTTTTCTATGTTAAGTTGGAAGTATACCAACCTATTACTTAATTAGGTATGCTCTTTCTACTGCATATGCAGCAATTGTTTGCAGTTTTCCTACTCTTTGAAAATAAAATCCATCATTTTCATTGATAGTTCTGGGCTGGTTTGTTTTTTCTTTATGTCATTTTTTTTTTCATGTCTGGAATACCCTGTACAGTGTAACACAACAAAACTTTTTTAAACATGTAGGAAAACATGCTGTCAAAATCTCAATGTAAAGAAGGTTTCAAAAGGAAGACTGTATATACCGGTACAGTATATAATTATATTTTTATAATATTGTTAAAAAGGTATACACAGGAATAGGTTAAAAAATATATTGTTGATAAAAATCAAATGCTTTCCACCATACAACCATCATTATATTATAATATTATTATATTGTATTTATATATGTGTTATAGAGTTTCTGATAACATGAGAGATAAATGTTTAAAAATTCTTGGATTAGTTCAAAAGTTATGGTTTTCATGGAAAATTTTAAGAATTTAGATCTGTATAGTAATCAGGTCAATTGCCTTTATGATCTCTGGTAAAAATGAAGTAACACCACATTTGAAACTTTTACATCCACACAGAATTTTTTGTCACCCAATTATACACATGTGACACTTAGTGTTGGGGAGGTATCACTTGCTTTGTTAAGTTGGAGGAGGGTAATTTGCCACTGATTAGTTATAGAGGGACTGTTGGCTCTGCATATGATGATAAACACACATTTTAAAAAATTGAACTCACAAGATACATCCATTTGCATCTTAGTGCAAACCTCCAACATTTTTGTTGACTTATTTCACACTTTAATGCTTCCAGGGCTCATCCCTGTGACAAGTAAAATCATCTGGCTTTAGCCCCAGTGGAATACTAGAGCATACCCTTGGCTTTAATGGGTTAAAATGAGCAAAAGACCTTATTCAAATTTCCAACATAAGGTTTTAAATGTCAAACAATTGAAAGAAATGTTTGCAGTTTGCACTTGAATACAAATGGCTATAATTATTACATACACTTTAACTGTTATGAGTTTCGATGTTTCACTTCAGGATGTTAATTTGATTATCATACAACAACTATGCTTGAGACTACTTTGGACACTTTCGAGACATGTGTGCTTGCACACTTACTAATGCTGCAATAAAGTTTTACACCATAAAATTTTGCGAACGTGGAATTTCAAGTATGCACAGATGATCTTCCCTGTGCAGCACAAAGTTTCCAGTGAGTAAGTCACAGTTTAATCTCGTTGGCAAATCATTAAACCATTGGCAACTACTGTTCCAAACCAAACACTTGTTTCAACTTATCCACCAGATAAGCTATATGATCTTCGAATAACCATACGCAGTGTAATAATGTTGTTTGCCAGGACTGGGAAAAGTTGAGCTATACAGGCTCTGTAATATTGCCTCATTTTATTTCACTAGCTCCAATAATTCTTGATTTCCCTGAATTAGCTTAGAAAATTATGTATATCTAGTTATATTCGTGGGCTAAATTAATCAATTCATGTATTTGAGGTTTTATTAAAACCACTTGCTTCGAATCTACATCTCTTAATACTTGATATGAAGCTTGATAACTTTTCGGTATGACGTAATTATCAAGAACGAAACCACGAAATGTGATTTTGAACCCACAGTTTACAATTAAAGTACAAAATTTTGGCAAAACCTAGGTTTGCGGTAAAGAACGCGATTAAAAACGTCAGCCAACTGCAGTTACCTCACCTCTATCGCCAGAAACTGCTAACATACACACCCCTGGAAGGAAAGTATACCCGTCACTGCCTTGAACGAGCATTTAATAATTTTAAAAATAAAGCCTGTGACAACGTTTACGGAATGGTATACAAACTTACTCATGATGCTGTATTTTCTCTAAGATCGGCTGTATCACTTTCAGTTATGTCATTTCTACGCGAAAATTGTTCTTTCAAAATTTCAATGCGTTTTGAAATTGCGTTTTTGCCAAAGTATCCCCCAAAACAAGATTAATTAATGTGATGACATTGATTTAACGTTCTACCTCTTCTTGGAACAAAAATTCTCCAATCTGAATACTTTGTCCTCTAGTAATAACAGTAAATTAACAAATGATCTTCTTCAAGTGGCAGACTTCTTTAGCATCAACATAGCAAATTATGTCAAGTACCTCACAGAATCACCTCACAGAACAAAGAGCAGCGCATCATCGGGTGTAGGCGAAAAGTTCCGAGCGAAACTGTGGCATCAATATTAAAACAGTAACAATGTAATTGTAATTGAGAAATTCAGAAATTGTTTAGAAAGAGCAATTATGACAGAGTTTATAAAATTTTACGACTCTTATATGATAAACGTTTTTATCCTATCAAACTTTGCATTGAAATTGTTGATCAAGCAAACGTTCATCAAATTGTCTGACCAATTTTCTCGTACTTTGTCCGGCTTATACCGAAGATGACGCAGTTTATCCCTCTGTTTACTGGGCATTTGATTTAGTTGTGTCATTGTGACCGGTCAGATATTTTGCTCAAAGTAACCAACGCAGTATTTTACGTAGATGCAGTGGATCCGTTCCGTTTTTAGATCCAGTCGACGTTTGGTTGGCACAGATTTGGATGGCAACAAGTATTATGAAATTATCCGAGGTGACCATGAACCTTCATATTTCTATTTATCAAATCAATCGTCATTACATAATTTTTTCATTATTATTTCTCTATGAAATAAAACTATTTTTACTGACGATTATCAATTCTTTTTAAAGAGGGAAGGAGACCAAAGCGTGAGGTGGTTGCAAATAAGAGCATAAAACACGAGCAATACACAGCAGGAACCATTCCTATTGAATGGGAAGGTACAGTAACCGAGATCAAGATCTCACTGTTCATTTAAGTTTAACAATGATAAAAACGTTACTGTTTAGTTTACTTTAGTTCCGTCCAGTTTAGTTCAGTTTGGTTCAGTTTGGTTCAGTTTAGTTCAGTTTCAGTTTAGTCGTTCAGTTTAGTTTAGTTTTAAAAGAAAATTTTATGTACATATTTTAGACCTTACCAGTTCCCTAACTTTTTCAACAAATATATATTTATCTCCTCGACCCTAATACATAGCCACAGCCCAGCCACCCTTGAGCCACACAAAGCTGTTAGACCTTTGCCTAAATAGGAGACATTATTGTGGGGTCATATAAGATTTTTTATGTTTACTCAAATGTTTCACCATTTGACTACCTATGGTAACAAGGGAAGCATTTGCTTCCCGGGAAACAAAAAATGTTTTGCTGAGAATTCAGAAACATTTTTGGCTTCCTGGGATTGATTTCTGTTTCAGAAACATGTTTGTTCATTTGTCTACCTGAGAAACTAGTGTCAGTGTTTCCCTAGTATAGCCATGTTTGGGAAACATTGCTAGGAAACAATGTTTTTATTTTTGCCGAGGCCCTTACACATCACCCAAACTGAAAAGTGTGAATGTCACTCTCTTGATGATATGAGAATAACAGTATAGAATTAATAATTTAGCAAAAGAATTGCACTGATTTTCTGTAAAATAATTAAGGTTTTTGCTTGTGCAAGCAGTTCTTTTACACTAACGAAACTTTTAACCTTTGTCCCATGAACCACAAGCATACATGCCACAGTTGTAACTCAAGAAAATCAAATGCTGTAAATCTACTGTTTGTTGAGTACTGAGTCAACTTACCTGGCTTCCATCTAGGAAATCTGTGGGACCAAATCTACAGTAACATCTTGGAAAAACCAGAATAATATTAGAATATACAAGGGGAGGACAGTAAAGGATTTTGTTGTAAATAGGGTTAAAACAATTTTTTAAGCAAGTTGCATTTAAAACTACAGTCAATGCTAGTGTGTTATTGAACAGTATGCATAACAAGTACAGTACTTCAAGTTTTCATTGAGCTTCACCATGTACACTGTAGTTATTAGTCACATAGGGAGGGTAACAAGAATTTTGTTTCCATGTTCTGGAATAAGAACAGTCAGAAAAGGTCCAAAAGAATGATGTACCCCAAATTGTTGTCAAGTATATAAAGTAGTGCACCTGATTCATTAATTGATGAATTGATTGTTTTTCCAGCAATAAATCAATTATTATACTTAATGCTGAACACAAATTTGGTTCATGAATAAATCAATTATTACTACCAATAATTGGATCATAAGCACCAGCTAAACATAGTATTTACTCATTTTATTGTCCTTATTCAATTGACCAGACAAGATCATCAGCTTTTCTGTTTAAATATGAAATATAAAATAGGATCCTGTGTGAACAGTAGAAAGTTAAATGGTTGGTAGACTACTGAATTATTGTTGGGGAAATTCTGTTTTGAGCTAAGCCCTTCTTCAGTGAATGAAGTATGCTCTGAAAAAAAAACAACCTTCATATACAAGTAGGTAAAATAAAAGAATTTACAGATCTACTGTACATCAATTGTCATTTTGTTGCACTACATGCAAGTAAGCCTCAGCCCAGGACAAACACGAAGTGATTCATGCAAAACAATTGATCAATTATTAGTCACTTGTTGGCAACAATTAATCAGTTATCAACATATACAGCCCAACAGGCACAGCTGCAAACTCTGGTCAGTGATCAAATAGAAGCAACTCCCTCCCAAGTGCTAAAAAAAGACCATGAACCATCTCAGAAATCAGGAGTGCTGCAATTTGCCTATAATGGCAGAGCATGTGCTTTCCACATGATTGAACAATCTTTAGGTAAGCTGAATTTTGCTGATAGCAATCTCAAGGAAATTTTTATTTTTATATTTAATTACTACATTTATTAATTTTTCACGATGCTATTGCCACCATAGCCAAAAGATGCATATTTTAAAAGGTATGAGCAACAAAAAACCAAGTTACAGGTTTTTATCTTTCTGTGTACCCAACTAGGTTATGAATGTATTCCAAGTAGTTAAAACAAATCTAGTGCACAACAACATCATTAATTTCAGCAAACAAAACCCAGTTATCTGCCATCTCAGTTCAATAATGTTACTTTGCCTAATTACATGTAACTTGAAACTTGGTGATGTCACTAGCTGGGTTGAATGTGATGAAACTTCTATTCTCACTGGTAGCTAAATTCTGGCAGAATGGCATGTAATATGTTATTAACCCAAACAAAAAAGGAATACTTTTGTGTTGTGAATGTGATGAAACTTCTAGTGTAGTAGCTAAATTCTGGCAGAATGCCATCTAATACATTATTAACCCAAACAAGAAAAGAATACTTGTATATGCAGAAAATTGACTTACTAAAACTTTTACTTAATTACCCAGCTTGTGACATGAATATCAGAAGTTCATCCAAGGCGACAGCCATCAATTCAGTTTACTAACATTTTAAGAGCAAATAAAGGGATTTTATATCTCAATCTGTAGAACAAACTGACAATTGACATTGTATTTTGAGCTCAAAAAGTCGTGTCTTGCAAATTTTGAGTTTTATTGCCCATGCCTTTTACCTATGTGTAAAGTTACATGCTTACTACTCATATGTTGGTAATCAACTCTTGCTAATCAACCATGCACGTTTGAGATCTATACACATCAAGCTGCCACTTGCCAGTCAGACAATATTGGCACATAACAATCATTTAACATGGATTCAATTGACATTTTCACACTGCAGTCAGCAGTACACCAGACATTTGCCAACCAGTACAATAAGTAACCTTTACTCTACCATATGGTACCAAGTGCAGCAGCTATGTTAGTCAGGCCACTCACCAGTGATTAGAACTTAATTCTAGCTATCAGTAGTCAGATACTGTAGCTAGGATTAAGTGAGTGGAAAGTTATTGATTCCTCTGACACCAACACAAATACGTTGGACAGTCTGACAGGCAAGACCAAAAATTAATTTCCAGGATAGTAATGTCAAATCTTCGGGAAAAATAAATTAAGTTACTCTACAATGAAAAAAAAAAATGATGAATATTTATCAGTCTGTCAATATGCCCCAAAGTACAGCTAATTTTGTAGCAAAGTTCTATTAATAAGCAAGATGGTGAACTCGACTGCTATGGTGGGTAGACATTAAGTTGCATCAACAATCGCATCCAATAGAACTACTGAATATGTTTTAATCATAAAATTATAAATTTTGGTTCTAATCATACAGTGTATGTGTTGGATGATCAGTGAACGTTTGTCAAACTCATGACCTCAAAAAAACGATTTCTGAGCCTTAGCAGGAATCGAACCCGCAAACTTCTGATGATCGGTGAGACGTTCTAACCATTGAGTTATCAAGACTCGGATGGTGATCTTAGTTGCAGGTTCGTCATATGTGCTCCCTAAGCTGAAGCCACAATATGATGATGGACAACTCACCATCTGAGTCTTGGTAGCTCAATGGTTAGAGTATCTCACCGGCCAGAAGGTTGCGGGTTGGATTCCCGTCTAGGGCTCAGAAATCGTTTTTTCTGAATGAGGTCGTGAGCTTGACGAATGTCCGCTGGTCGACTGATATATACCAAGCTCCCACATGAACAAAGTTAATGTTCAACATTTAATATATTATATGTTTGGTTGTAATTTTGAATCGTGGTTTAAGAACACTGTTTCCCGTTGATTTCAATATCGTTTACATATGGGTATCATTGTCATTAATGCACACCCTAACGCATGTGAAATTTAATTTAGTGTCATTAAAATGTTGATTACGTCAATTTAGTACAGCTGTTAACGGTCAAAAAGTAGGTGAATTGTTTGCTTGGAGATAGAAATTTCTCGAGCTACTGTACGAAGACCGTTGCCAAAAGTGTGGTCACGAATTTGTGGCCACACTCGGAAATGTCCGTCGTAGCCCAGTTCGAAGAACACTGCACTAGATTTGCAGGATCGCTACCTTGATTCTCAGCCGGAGGCATTAACAGCGGCCAATGGCATTTTTCGCAACTCGAAAATTTCATTTACCAAATGTAATCGTATACAGTTCGGACACGAATGTTCTTTCTTTTTTAGATACGAATATATAAACCATGTTTGTAAGTTATTTTGCTGTGGGCTATTTTAGGAGATAAAATCAGCGTATGTCAGGACAATGCTGTATCACATTGCCAGCATAACATTTAGGTAGCCATTTCTTTTTGTGTTTTCCTTTTGTTTCCCTAATTATTTCAATTATGTTTACTAATTATTGGCAGCTTGGTTAAGAGGCTCTGCAAAAGACCCGCCAACTCACGATGTATGTGTATTAAATATTTGGTAAATTATGATAAATTATATGAAATGAAATATCCTCAACAAATGTCTTTTAGAAGTACCTGTAGATAGTCAAAAGGTTTGGGAAACTGCCGGAACTTATGAATGCTTAAACTGACGTTTCGAGCGAAGGCCCTTCGTCGGCAGTTTCCCAAAACTTTTGGCTATCTACAAACCGTTCTCTAGAAATAGTTTGTTCTTTATTGAAATTGAAGGTCTCTGTACTAAAAATCTTTACGAATAATAATGGAAAAAAATTATTTATTGGATTATTAACGCCATAGCATATAAATTACATGCAATTTTATTTAAATTATGTGTCCTCGTTAAATTTGAATAGAATATAATTTGTTTTTGTTAGTGTTATTATTGTGAATAATGTAGTAATTGTCTTTTTTTTAAATTCACATTGATTTGGCAGAATTTGGTTAAAAAGCAACGTCGACAGTCGGTCTTATCACAACGAATACTTGAAATCAATCAACTTGATAAGCAGGTACATGAACAAGGGTACTACAGTGTGAGCTGATTTTATCGCGAGGTCTTCCATCACTTCAAAATGACAGAGGAGCAACCCTTAATTCTTAGTTTTTTGTGGGATTTTTCTTTTACTGAATAACCACAATTAGATATTGCTGCTTCGTTTCACCCTTCCAAATTATGTTAATTCAGATGCAATTTGGCTCCACTAACTTCCCCCTTGTCAAGATTTTTTAAGCATGCAAACTTGCTAGCATGTACTTGAACTGCATTGTCCCTATTTTATCAAAATATTTCGTGAAGTGTACTTAATTCCTCTGTCAGTGTTTATGTGATAATGTGGCTAAATGAATTTTTACATACAGCTAAATTTTGTTTTTAATTGTATCTTTTTATTTTGTTATAGCGCCAAGAACAAGAGTACGATGGTACGTTGTCAATAAGTATAACAATGGTGCATGTCATTGATCATAGAAAAGCATGTAAAATATAAAAGTTATGAATTAGTTATAAAAATTATTGAATGGCATTGGAAATTTCCAGATGTCTGAGGGGTAAGCTGGAATACTTTTTGCCAAAACATTTTTTTTAAATTTAAGTGATTAACTGGAACGATTCTAGAGCTGTCAGAGGTAAAAATAGGTCGAATGAATCGATACAAACTTCTCTCGATTGTGGGGTAATGATAGTATTTTATTGGTGAAGGATAACTTCGAGAAATGCGAACTTGATCGTAAAGAACATGCAGTCTTTTATCATTTTACTTGGGCTAACGCCGCATGATTTCACTCCTCAAGGGAAGATATCCGGACGAGAAAGTATTATAATCTATCTCAGTTAACTCAATCCCGCGAGTTATTATTTTACTGTGACAAACGCTGGACGATTTTACATCCTAACTGGAAAGAGTTAAGGTCTAGAATAATTTAGCCGACGGGACTTAACAAAAAGTTGCTTCGGGTGGAAAATTTTTCAATGTGAACTGAAAGGCTGACTTCAGATGAGTAAACCAAAAAGTGAATCCAAACATATCGGGCAACGAAGCCTTTTTGGACATTCTTTCCTTGTTCCCACGTGCCTTCACTTCACCGGCATTCCTACCTATATATGTACAGAATTTATGACCACGCTCTCGTCAACGGCCTTGGTAGCTCAGCTGGCAGAGCATTGCACTAGATTCGCAGGGTCGCGGGTTCAATTCCCAGCCGGAGGCCCTAGAATTGCAAATTTTTGCAACTGGTCCCGGTTGGGTCTCAAAATATACTATTCTGACACTCGAAAATTTCCTTTACCTAATATGAACATCATGTCATGTTAGTAAGTGTCAATGCCAAATATTCCCCAATATTTTTCTCCAGCTGCTCCTTGAACTCGTGGTAGATTGCTTGTTGGTCATTTTCGTCAGTATCTGAAATCCAAGGACATCCAGAGGATACAGCTGTTCATAGTCAATGCTTGTTGACTGTGTAAGTAATACTGGGGTCTCTTCTTCTCTACCTAGGGACATTATTATCCAGCCAAGGGGTGTCTTCTCTGCAATGGGGTTACCAGGTGTTCCAACCTTTTACGCTGTCGTTGTTTTTACTAATGCATACTCGCTAGCACCTAGCACTACGTGGATGGGTATTTGTTTCCTGGTGTCAGGGTCATCAATCTTCACTCCTTTCAGATGGCTATGCTCCTCAACCATTTTGCAACTACCAGGGTTGTTGACCAGCGTAAGTTCAGGCTTTTCAACTTTTGATAGTGATATCTTCATGTTGAACTTCCCATCGACAGCCGCAAGATTGGCTGAATATTCTTCTATCTTTGTAGTCGTGGAGCCTAGCATCATACCAATTCTTCGTAATTTCACTTGGTTTGGTCTTTTCTTAAGGGTATTAGTCAATTTGGCAGGTGTGTAGAAACTACCAGCTCAAGTATCCAAGAAGGCATGAGTCTTGTTGTCATCAATTTTCACTAGCACTATGGGATAAATCACATCTTAGGTTTCTCTCTCACGTGCCATCATAACTGCTTCTGCTTTCAGGTTTTTCGTCTCACCCCCCGGTTGCAAATTGAAACGTGGTGTTGTTTGTTCCAGTTCCTACAGGTCGCTGTACTTCGACACTGAAGCTCAGTGTGCAGGACCTGCAGAATAAAACACAGTTTCTTGGTGGACAGAATTTTCTTTCGTTGTTCGGTGGTCGTAACTGAGCTGCAATCCGAAGATCTATCACTATGATCACTCTTGCAGACCTGCCAACCCCTGATAGTACAAAACCTGGAGATGGACTAAAAGAAAATATCTTGGCGCATTCTTACAGAACCTCACACGCTATTTCTCCTGACGATTTTTCCATAGTTTCTTCCAGTCGCTCTTCTTCTAACCTCGAACTACTCATTCGAGAGAGTTTACTTATATCTCAACTTAAACCTAACCTCAACAAAAACATTACGTCGATCCCTCTTTCTCTGTTTTAAATTTCCTTCTTCCGGTCGGTTAGCCACCTTCCACATCATCACCTTTTTACTACTGGTTAACTGCTAATGATTGGCTCGCTCGTTGTACATTTGACCTGCATAACATAAATAGATCTTAACACCTGTAATTTAACGCTCTGAAGATGTTCCACAATGGCAACGAAACGTTAGTAAAGTTATCTTAAATGTTTTGAAGTTGTGGTTTTTATTATATATTTATTATGGCGTTGCACTTAAAAGTTTTAAGCTAGGCTTTAATCTTTATTCTTCGACTAAAAGAAAAACTGGAGATTTAATGAAATGTCTGATTTCGTTATCTATATAGAGGTGATATTTAACTGCTACTACTAGTACAGTACTTAACTACAGCCACGTTTCGCTGAAGCCATTTTGATTTTTGACCAATAGCAATCTCGTACCAGATCCACGCACAGTGCAAGGAAAGACGCGATGCGATCGGTGATCCCGAAATCGCCAATTTCTGGAAAAACCGGGAGATTTCAGATCTTTGTCGGGAGATCGTGGTCCTGTCACAGTACACACACGCTCTTGGTCTCCCAGATGTTCAAGTTTGATTTTGTTGAATCTGATAGTGAAAGTTACCTCTTGTTTGCCGTTCTCGTTTCTTTGACGGATCTTCTGGCTGCACAGGGTTACGACACATCCAAAGCCGCAAGGCTTCAGTTTACTGTATGAAATTCCAAGTTTCCCAGTCAGGATCACTTTGCACGAGATCTCTTCTTATAGTGGGTAATTTATCCAGAGTCATCGAGACAGTTTCGTTGACCTTGTCCAGTTGCTTGAGCGTTTCGAGCCACTGTACACTGTACACTGTATGAAGAATTCATCGATTTTTTTCGGGTTCGCTGTGACGATGTATTACGGCAGTCCTAAAATCTCTCTCACGTAGGATTTGACAATTTCACTTTCCTTGCTAAATCAATCTTTCAAAATGGACATTGCTCGAATGTAGCCTTCGGCGGTATGCGGTAAAGCTTCGATTGCGTTTTTTGCCTTTTCGTACAGTTACTGGAGGCAGACTCGTTTTATCAATCGTCTCCGAAAACAAGCTCCAGAACAGTGTCCAGTCGGAGTAAAAACCATTAAACTTTGCCATTTGCAGTATCTGGACCTTCGCTTGTCACTTGACTTCTTTGTTGTTTGTCTCAGGTTCGTCGGGCTTTGTTATTTCAGAACGACTAAAGGACGTTCGTCAACCTCGTTTACTCAGAAAAACGATTTCTGAGCCCTAAACGGGAATCGAACCCGCAACCTTCTGATGACCGGTGAGACGCTCTAACCATTGAGCCACTACGACTCAGATAGCGAGCTAGGCTATTGGTTCATCATATGTGCTGCCTAAGCGGAAGTTTACGATATGATAATAATGATCGAATACTTCGTCCTCTAGTCGTTCTGATATTTACGAAGCTCCCACATGAGAAGACTTTCTGTTCAGTGTTTAAGTATTTGTTATTTCAGCTTGAACTTTCACTTTAGCCTCGTGCGATTTGAGTTCAAATTATAGTAGTTTTCCTCGCTCTTGGTTTTCTCGTTCGACTTCCTGTGCACTCTGCAGTCTTCCCACAGTTTTGTTTTGTTCTTTCAAGCATTTCTAAGTATTTCGACGACACCATCAGCCTTCTTCATTTTATTTTCGACATCTTCGTTCTAAGCATCGTTTTCACCACTGTCTACGCTTCCGGCAATCTTTATAGGCTCAACTATTTTTCGATTTATCTCGCCCAGCAGCTCCATTAAAGTGTCGACTTGCCTTGCAATAGCTCATTTCTTTTCAATTTTTAGGGCTGTTGTGCACTTTCCATTGCTCGCTCAAGTTGTTTCAGCTTCGTTGTAAGTGTAGTCTCATCTCCGGATGTTTTGATGTTTGTTGTTATCACAGACTCGCTCTCCATTATCGCTTTCTGATTCAAAGTATTAGTCGTCCCATCAGGGGTGCCGCGTGTCGGGAATTTCTTGAGTAAAATATACATCAACAAATCACGCCGCTTTCGGTTTTGTTGTTCACATTCACAAGCTCAAGAACACTTCAAACTTTTTATACGCTCGTATAACAAAATAACTTTTGCCCCACCCGGATATTTGGCGGGAAACAATTTTCTGGTCCACGAGTTCTGTCTCTGTCAGGGTGTCAGCTCCAAACTCAGCCCCAGATGGCGTGGTCCATTCCGGGTCATACAGATGATCAGCACGGTCTTGTACTGTATGCGAATCGATCAACGAAAACTTCCTCTCTCAGACAACAAGCCATGCCCCAATGACGACAGGGGAGAACTAGAAGAAGAAAATGAACAATGACAAAAGACGAACGAATATCCATGTGATAATGTTGCATCAAACTCAACTCGACGACCTGCCCGAGAACGTCATGCTCCGGAGCGATTTGAATTTGGAAACAAAATCTTTATGCAACTAACTGTGCTTGGGTGATGAAGTAAAATTGGTTGAGCATGAGGACGTGCCTTTCTGTCAGATGGGGTGATGAGACGGAGACAAACCTAGATGGCGCGTGGAGTGGAAACCAACATGCGAGGAAATACGACCGGAAAAATACGTTGTGTTATGATTGAGAATAGTTGTTGATGTCTTGAGCTTCCTCAAACTTATAAATCAAGAAACGTAATTAAACCACAGTGGTTAGTGTAATAATATCAATACATTGAAGTTGATATCCATAAATTAAAAAATCTTAGTTTATCCACAGCGCATTTATGTACACTTGATACGGAAGTAAGGAACGCTCTCCAGGACTATTTTTTTATAGAAAAGCACATGGTTTTTATCGGGTATTGCCCGAAGTTTCTTTTTTGGTTGATATTGTAACCTGTCGAAGAAACTTGATTAGTAGATCTGAACGTGGTATTCTTGGCGCCTTACAGGAAAACAATTCAACAGGTGGGACTTATTTTTGAACCACTCTTTGATAGTCGGCCACCAGAGTAAATGCAATATGGCGGATTTTTAAGGGCAAAATAATTATTCAAATTTCCCACTGTCACGTGACCAAGCACGCATTCTATGTCTTAGTCTATGCCCGCAGGCCCCTTATTGTAAATAAAGGACTAAATACCAACCTCCTACCCAGGCCATTCAGTCCTTTACGCGGTCATGTACGTCATTTTTGGTCTCCTACACGACTTTTCACTGTTTCTCATTAGTTCTTGTTGAAAACACATAAAAAAATCTCCTAAAAACGGACAGCTGAACATTTAAATTTCAACTATTTTTCAAAAAATATCAGGGTGGATTACAGAGTATAACTTTCATGAAAATGAATGGCAAAACTGACAACAAATCTCCTAAAGAGTCTCAAAAAGTCACTTGAGGAAACTGTACAGCAAACGATGCTTGTTTACCACTTTCAGATAGCTTAGCACACTTGTAGGCCACACAGCATCTCTGAATGTTTTTAAATTCTCGGTCATGAAAAAGTCTTCTGGTATAATTTCTTTTGAACTACTTTTTCGTAATTGTGAATGTTTCGAAGCTGAATCAAACAAAAACTGAAGTAAAAGTACTGAAACGACTGGAACTGATGTACGAGGCCGCTTAGGGGACTGAAACTGACGTACAAAATTTTCCTTCAGGAGCGGCCATCTTGGCTTTACTTTTTTTTCTGGCAAATGACTGGGAGTTAGCGACTGTTGGACAGACAATGCTAAGCACGATGTAAAAAGTTAAGTTTTGGTATCTTTTGGTATTATTATACAACAGTAAAACATTATTTTGTTGCTTTTAAGACGATGCTATTATCGAGTAAATTGCTGAACACAAAAGCCGTAAACTACCCGTGAAGACAGTCAAAACTTTCAGTGTAAATTTATTTTCCTACCTTTAAGAATAAATAACGTGTCTTAAGAAAGTCTTGAAGTGCGTACTTTACAACTTTGGAAAGTATTTCTTTGTTTTTGCTTTCAGTTCACTGGCTGGCTTTAAATTAGCATCTGTTCATAATACTTCGGGATTTCGAACTCCCCCGGAAAGTACTTGTGATTTGTCTTCTACCCTGGCTCATTAAACCCTAAAAAAGACTTGAACGATAACTCAGGGTGAAATTTTGAAGCTAAAGAGGCGAATTTGGGGGCTGTCCATTCTCGTCCCCAGAGCCCTTTTTAGCTGGCGCGCGAAACGTGGCTTTGGGACAGTGAACTCAAATAAGACTGGAACGCTAGCTCGACCGGAAAATTTGAAGCCAAGATGGCGGAAATTGAAGCCTGT
>JBAHVQ010000408.1:110213-129868 GCA_036872915.1 Nanipora kamurai | reverse complement strand
TATGAATCAAACAAAGAGTACAAAATTTCTGCATTTGAACGACGAGTTCCACAGCATGTCACCGGCCGCGTCGCCATACTTTCAACCTTCGTGACTACCCCACGCAAAAAACACGCGTGTTTTATACCTACAAGAGAGGCTTCAATTGCCGCCATCTTGGCTTCGCTCAATAATGTGCAAAATCATTGCAGCTAGCGTTCCAGTCTTATTTGAGTTCACTGCTTTGGGATCATCCGCCATTTTGAGTAAATTGGGGGCCAAATTGATTGTCTCCAGGCCTTTACCGTCGGTTCGAGTGTTCACTTTCGCGAGTTTACCGATATCATTTAATATATATCTAAAATATCATTTAATTAGTAAAAAGTTGTCAAATTCGCCTTAATTAAGAAGGGTTCATATATTGAAAAGAAAATCCCACTTACTATCTTACTTGTTTTGAATTTTTTACATAAAAAAGAAAAAAACAACGGACAAAAGTGACGTGGTTTGGCCCCCAATTTATCCAAGATGGCGGCTTTTTAATTTATTACCTACGGTTGAGAAAAATTTAGGTACAATGCACTCTCTAGTTAATATATGATCTCTATGGTTTCCAGCTTAGCTTTGCTAGTGTCAGTGAAGGGGGTCGCCGTGCACTCCACTCCAGTCCTTTTTCGGCAAAGTTGACTACTAGAATATCTTCTATTTTCTTGAATTAAATTTTTGCCCGGCAAATTATGAAGTATTCAATACAAGCCTCAAAGAAACAGCTTCTGTCTGAACTGTCTATAGCGACCAACACTGCCGTAAAGGATAATTTATTGGAAAAAAATATCAAATCTAATTTTCGTGGAAATTTCATATCATGATTATTTTTTTGTATTTTCCCGAAGAATTAAAGATTTTAAATCTAATATCCTGCTAAGTTATCCTTAAACCTCTCCACCAACTTACTTTCACTCTCATAAATTCTAAATCTAAAGTTTAAATCAACAATTCAATTGGTAAAACTACTGCCTCGGCGCACTTTCGTGTTTTTCATGTCCTCCCCAGTCCCTGAACGAGAAGGGAGCTGAAATGGATTCAAAGCTGTGATAAAGTGTGCTCATAGTTACCACAACCTTTACAGTTAGTATGCATTTTCAACACGAATAAAAACAAGAAATTCAGTAAAAATATAAGGTTCGGAGTTAAAGTAAATTATTTACCACCAAAAACTGCTCTTGTTTTGATAAATATGAAGAAAATACATCGGAGTTTTCCGTTTAAACATCCATAGACTACTTATAAGAACAATTTGAATTGAACTGTAAGTAGTTTTGGCATAAAAAAACAGGCAAAAATATACTTTACGGGGAGTTACTGCGAATTTGAAGTTGCTCGTCATCTCGTAAAATTTCAAATTTACCACTTACACCACTGAGACTCAAAGTTAAGATTTAACAACTACCTTAGCGGATTGTAGCATGGAAGTTTTCAAAATTAGGAAATCAAAGAAATCAAAGAAAAACCTACTCTTTCACCACAAGTTTTGAGTCAAATTTTGCTTTAACTTAGCAAATAATTCGTTCTTCAAATCGTTTTCGTCCCTTGAAAATCTTCACATAAAATACATAACACCCTGGCTTTGTTATTATGTGTTACTGAAACAGTTTAGAACGACTAGAGGACGTTCGTCAAGCTCGTTTACTCAGAAAAACGATTTCTGAGCCCTGGTTTTTACTCGTTTTTCTGAGTAAACGAGCTTGACGAGCGTCCTCTAGTCGTTGTGATATTTACCAAGCTCCCACACGAGCGGACTTTTTGTTCAGTGTTTAAGTATTTGAAACAGTTTAACTTCCAAAAATGGAAGATTTGTTGGTGAGCTACCGTACAGTGTTTTGTACGCTTCAGACGTGCATGGCTTCCTTCAGCGGCCAGAACTTTGGCTTCACGGGATCATACGGTCAGGCTTATGGACTGATTGTTCCAGTATTTTTAGAGTTCACAGCCCTGACTAAATCTGCCCGCGGGACGTCATTGGTTGTTTTTTGTGTGAGATATGAGATTGGGAACAAGTCTTAAACTCGCAAAGAATACTGGATTTGGAGTAGAAAGAAGGTGGCCGTGTGTTTCAATAGTTTGACTGCTGGCCATAGGGCATGCACAATGTTGGGGGGAAATTGCCCTGTTAAAGGCTAACTTAAAATGATTAGTATATCGTTCATTTTCTAATTATCACCCAGTCCATTTTCACCATAAAGTAGTTATTCTAATTTGACCTATTTTCCTAATCTTTTTACCAAAAATTTGCTAGAAAAAAAAATATTTGAATATACTGATTGGGCACGAGTTAAATTAAAACAAACTGTGCTTTTCCTCCGAAAAAGATAGCTGGTCTGACAGGATACGTAATGTTGAAGTTTGAGTTCAAAAGAAATAGTTTGAAGGCGTTATGTCTACATAAATTCCATAAAAATGACAAATACAGTACAGTTTACAGTATAACCTTAAGGTGGTTTTGTCTTCAATTTAAGACTTTAAAGGTAGTCAAAGCTTTCAAATGCACAACTTCAGCTTCGTAAAAAGCTTCCAGTTGTTTAGGAAAGAACATGACCTATAACTTCGGAACTATGCACAGTATGCATTACATTCCATTTAAAACTGTTATTCTCGAATCGCAGAGGTCACTGAAAAACGTATGTTGAGAGATTGTAAATTAAATACATTGTGACGCAAGTTCCATAAAAATTTTTATGCTTTTAGATAAAAGAATAGTCTGGGGACGAGACCAGAAAAAACTAATACTTCTACAAAGCTCTTTTTTCTCTTTTACTTCCTATCCTTGCTTGTAAACGTTTTTGTCGTGTTTTATAACAAAAGAAAAAAAAAACAGAACCAAATTTTCCTATTGCGATTTCCTACAAATTTTTATCTAATAAATTATATGCACTTCAACACCGGAAACTTTCTGACTTTCAAGTTCCTATCTTCATAAAGCAAAATTATTTATTTCCTTTGGCATCAAAGGAAGGTATTCTGCTAAACTTGTTAAATATGCTTAACTTGTCGAAAACAAAAGACTAACCATACATTACTAGAAAACGAGTGGATGTTTGTTCAAACACAGCGCAGACCAAGGAATGGTCACTATTGTGATGTAATGATGTGTTACCTCATAAACTGCATGCAGTACTCTGAAAAGTTTTAAACGGTGTCGTTGAGTAATCGCAAATTATACACAATTATCCCGCAATAAGTCAAAATACTGTTTCCCCAATGTGACATCAAAGAACTGAATTGACTTTTGGAACCCGTAATGTGTCCTATACAATTATAAATTTCCCATCCATGCATATGCCAGCACAAATAATAAGGAATATTCAAAAAGTCTAAAAGTATAATGAGAAAGAAGAAAAGTGAAATCATACGAGTTTGTTGCTCTTTAAGGCTATACTTAAGTGAACAGATAATTTACCTTTCCCATAACCACTCATTTCTCTGTTTGAATGACTCATTGGCGGTTGGTATGACTTCCAGTTGACTTACATGACCAGACATCACTGACTTGCAGTTGACTTATACAATTGTCTTATGCAGCTCAACTTGGCACTTTAGCGCATTAGCTCCGCACTTACAGGACTCATTGTCCAGTGCTAAATCCAGTGACGCGCTTTTTTATTTGACTTTAGGATTTTACTTGACCTATGACTTGAGGCTAGTAACTTCAATGACATATCTATTCAAAAGTTCTTTAACTCTTCCCTGCCCAGGACTTTCCCCTTGACGAGTAATATCGTCTTGCGTTAGCCAGAGTAGAATACTAAAGTCTCCATAGGTCACTGAGGATCTATACGGCCAGGAAGGAGTTAAATTAATAAAATTAATTTTTGAGTCACTTTCCCTAGCTCTTTCACACAAACCGTACTTTTCATGTTATTTTCACTTTAAATTCAAACATTTAGGGAACATGAGTAGCCTGTTTATTTTAACTAACTCAAATAGAGATATCCTGATCGTAACCAACGGTAGCCTAGTGGGGAGGGGGGAGATGATGAACATTCAAGACCTACAGTATTTGAGTCCCCGCTAATTGACTTTAAAGTGAGGGCTGCTTGCCATCTGTTAGTTGACCCTCGTGTGCAGAATTTTTTTGCCCCGCCTAACTAGTCCAGATGGCTAAGACTTTCGACTTGTTTTGCTTCATGTTTTAAGTTCATTCATGTTTTAAGTTCATTCATGTACAAAATTCGTCTTGGGATTGTCTGGTGTTTCACAACGTTCTACCAAAGGTTAATCATCATGGACGAATGAAAAACTTGTTAAGGACGATTTTTCTCGCACGAAAGATAACGATGAATCAAACAATTTATTTCCTAAATACTAAAAATGTCGCGAAGTGGAACCGGACGACATGTGGAAATTTGTCCGGAAACTTATTGTTTTTAAGTAATTCAGGCCACATCACCCGTTGACAACATGATTCAGGCTGCCCGACCTTTGATCTAATAAACAATTCGTTTAAGTGTTCCAAGGTCAGGCAATCCCGGAAGAGAGTTCATCTTTTAAGGACACGCTGTAATGTTTTTCTGCATGATTTTACTCACTCAGCCATACTATATATTCTCTGTCATATACCTTGCCTCTATATCATGAATTCTTATAAACCTGTAAGCACTGTACCTTAACTCTAATCCTTACTGTAACGTCAACTTTTTAATACGAAGACGTTTTGTAATATTAATTTCCAGTGCTACCCTTTCTTGGCTGCCGTCATACCATGAACAATTTCAGAAAACCTAACTCCATATATTTATGTTGAAGACCAAAAGCTTATATGCGCTTACTCTTAAAAGTGTGAATTGTTATTGTTTCTAAACAAGATTAGAACATTCTTGATTCTTGTTATCTCGGAGACAAAACACTTGTAACGTAATTACTGCTGAAAGTTATTCAAAGCGTTTTCAATGCTTAATGTTGTTTGTTACACAAGATGTTCCTGAGGGGTTTTGGAAAAATTGACGTGTGCCATGATGTGCCTTTGGCCATAAGTAGGCCATGGTAAGATGTATCTGTTTCATCCATCTTTCACATGTTTCCTCGCGCATTGATTTAATTGCTTTGTGGAGGCATACCTCCTATCTCCTTAACTTAAATGTGAAATAAGAATTTACATTTCTACTTCCATGTCATGTAATGCCCGTTGCAGGTGGTTTCGACAGCCTTCTGTGGTTCAACACGAAACAAATTGCAGCATTTTGTCAACTGCCACGTGGTTTTGGGTTGATAAAATAACTACGACATTTTAATAGCTTGTTAACGGACTTTTGGCCAGCCTTCTGCAGCGACAAGATCTTACAACAAGACTCTGACTGTGAGATATGTTATTGTAGCTGAGGACACTACGATTATTTTATCGTTGTTCTCATGGGAAACAATGTATCATGTAATATTTATTACATTTAGTTTTTAATAAGAACTTAGAAGTTAACTGTTAAATATTCTCCTGATAGTGGTCAAAGAAAAAAAAACCCAAAGGAATTTTTCTGTGACAAAATTACTAAAAAAACCGGAATTTATCCGAACTCATTGAACATTTTCAGCCTTCTTTCATTCGTTGCGTAGCCCAGTCAGGTAGCTTGTATATCATGATCTCTTGAATTTCTGCTGTGGGATTTGATAGGTATTCTCTCGAAACTGTTGGCCCGTTTCGATGCTCAATCTCTTTTTGATCCCTTTCCGAATATCCTGTTTCCTTGTTTCATCAAAGAACGGCTTATAAATACGGTTCACACGATTGGTTTCTTGGTGGATTTTCTGTATTTTGCTAGGGAGTTATATATTTCAACTCATCACGTACAGCCTGATTTGTTTTTCCTTTTGTACCCGTACCAACTACCAATGGCAATGCCGTGCTACATACATTATATTGTTTTCTAATCGGGATGGAAATACTTTCTTTATTGGCGGAGTGCCTGTCGCGACAAATTCAATATGTCCAATGTATTTTCTTTCAACACCTCAAACAAAAACTGCTATTGCCTTCTTAAAATCGATTCGTTTTATGTTGCTATTGAGGTTATTGGGGTGCTGAACAATTTAATTGAGCATTGATAGTACGTTTGAAGTCTTTATAGCGTGACTGCGAATGTTAAAAAGCAATTAAATCGCAATAGCACACCAATAATACATACAATATGCGTGGCCGACATGTATGAAGATTAATACGCGTGCTGGGCTACCATGGTAAGTCGCATAGGCTTCCGATGGAAATGTTGTATATTAGATCGCAAATACGTGGCTCAGATTTACGAGCAAAACACAAGGGAAACCAGCAGCAAGATGTTGTTGGGATATATGATCCTAAGTAGCAAAAATGTTCGACAAATTTCAATCTGATTTTCTCTTTCAAGAAGGGTTGTTTTGAAATTTGAAAGTGTAATACCATAAACTTGAAAAGAGTATTTCATGAGTTATCCAAATGCTTTGAAGTTGGTTAAAAATCCGGCCATCGCCTAGTCGATGTTAGCGAAACATCTCGGTGTATGGATATGTCGTGAAAACTCCTCGTATGTATTTTAATTATCCAAGAAATGGACTAAAGGTCCATCTTTATGGAATGTAAGTCCTAAGTTTGTTAACATGAACTTGGATTAGCCTCACACCACAAATCCTGTGTATTACTACTTTAGACGTCCAGAAGTAAAAAAAAACAATAGTGTGAAAATTACGATTGATAGAAAACCTGAAAAACTTGCCAAGAGATACAATGACTGTCGTCACAGTTAAAAAGGTTTGTTCTCAAGTGTGGGTTGTGGTTTAAAAACAAGTATCTGGTTACCTCATTCGTACTCGATGTTTAACACTCAATTGTAGTTAGTGAAGAGGTGAATGATTTCTTTCTGTGTTCGATGTTCTGCGATTTCACTTAAAGCTTCGTTACTCAATCACGAGCCACCGAAAATATCTAAAAATTCTCTAACTTCATTCTTATTTTTGGCAACAAGGCAAGTTAAAATTGGAAATCTGACACAGCAGACAACCAGTGAATGTTCGTCAAGCTCATTATCTCAGAAAATAGATTTCTGAGCCCGAGACGGCTCGAGACGGGACCGCAACCTTCAGATGACCAGTGAGACGCTCCAACCGATCATCAGTAGACCGGTGAGAGAGCTCCCACATGAACAATATTTGTGTTCAAATTTCAGTGACACAGCAGGTTAGCTGTAAACTCAATGACTAATCCCCAGCTTCTCCTATCTGCGCCAAACGCACAGATGAAGTTAACAAAGTCGATCTTGCTAGGAGCCAAGCAACAGTAAAGGTTCATTTGGGAATACTTGGGAATATTATATATATTTGGGAATTCAGTTTGTATGTCTGAGATTTTAGTTTTAAAAATAAGAACTGTGCGCAGCGCAGTTAGAATCAGCTCCTGAGTCAAGACAGATCCAGTCAGTTTGGTGTGTGGTGTTTCAAAAACAAGAGACAACTTCAGAGAGCAGACTAAAAAGTTGAATAAAGAAACTAGTACTGCAGAAACTGATCAAGTAGATTATTATACAACTTTGTTTCGACGAGTACGAATAGAACGACTGGCGAGTGCAAATGTAGTGCAATATTTGTACTCAAAAAAAATCTTGAACACCAGTTTCTTTGTGGTTCTCGCATCTACAAGTTTCATTAATGTGGACAACTCCACCTCCAGTTTGCGGGTGAATGTTGCAAGGTCTCGGCGAGACTCCAGAGTAATTAGAATAAATCACGCTGATATTAGCAAACAATATTCGCCCATGCAGTGTAGATTACACTCGTGTTTCGCAATAGTTTGAAAGAAAAAATCTAGTAAAGCTGTATAATTAATAAACTATTAGACAGTTTAGTCTGCTGTATTGTTGGTTGTTCTACTAGTCTTATATATTCTGACTTGCTTCAGGGCTTGCCAAAAATACGGCATGATTCGTGAAATATATAGAGCTGTCCTATGTACTAAACTGTCAAATAAGGTATACTTGTTAAGCTAAATGTTACACTAGCTCTAGCTCCATCGTACGCACTGTAACTTCACCCAAACAGGAAAAGTTTCAGGTTCTAAAAAGTCTGTGGTATAAACTTCAAAGTAGACCGGGTTGTAGGCTAAGTTTGCACAGATTATTTCTATGTCCCGTTCCTATTAATCGCATCAATTACAGGGCGACCCTTTGCCCGTTTTTCTAATTTTTATTGCAGTCACCTTGAAAACAGGGAGTTAAATAGTTTGTTTCCCACCGGGTCGTTGCATTCTAAATACTGTATTTATCCGGTGGAAGAGGAAAAATGCATAGCAAATCAAAACATATACAGTTTTCATTTATGCATTTCTTCCTCGCATTATTATAGACCAATTGCATAAATACCACATTGCATCAGTACACACGCATCGTTCTTTTGAATTCTATAGGAAACAAGACGCCTGCTTTGGCGTTTACTCGGGCTACTGAAAGCGACATGGGCTTCATCACTTCAGCGCAAAACTCTCGGCAAAACTATTCAGATACAATCAAACACAAATGCACAAAATATGGCAAATAACGTGGTATTCTCTGCCAAGCGTTAACAACACTAGAGAGTATAGAGAATAGCAAGTTTTGCCACGTGCTTGATTGATATTCGTGAAACCCGCGCGAGAAACGATCCTAACAAGAATTTCATTGGTTCAAAGACTTCGTGTCGACCACGCGTGATTTTTGTAAACTCGCGACGCGACGAAAAAAATTTCGAGCCCGTTTTATAACTCGGTCTACCTTCGATAGCTCGAGTAAAAACACAAAAGCTCAGCACAACGGGTGACCATGAATTGTATTCAAAAGAATAAACTTAAGGTTATGTCTGTATAATGATACATTGTGGTATTTATGCAATTATTGATAATGTATTTTGTTTTTAGATGGACTGATTTCCAGACCCTTGGGTCATGCATCTTCTCCATCGTACGGCCGTTACAAAGAATCATCTCGGCCACAGACAACAGGCAACCAATTTCAACCTGGAGTGTGGGACAAACAGATGAAAAAGGATCCAGATGAAGAAAACGGCGTGGAGAGTTTTGAACCAGAAAAATGGAAACCTCCATAGGAGTTACGTGATGTTGTTCTATTGATCTCTGAAACACATTGGTTCAGATATACAAAATAATTTCTAGAGTAAGAGGATTTCTTAAAATATGCCGGTAAATCATAGGTGAAAAGGAAGTGATGATTAGCCCACTAAAAACCACATAAAAACGTTAAAACCAGTTCTGTAGTTACCAGCAACTTTCATCGGATATCAGATGTTTGTTTGAATTAAAAAATTAATTGAAAACTGTATAATCTATCTTTATCTATACAGTTGTGTTTGAATCAACTTAGGTGCGAACGAACTCATTCATGCTTTTTGCCGGGTTTGCGTAGGAATGAGAGGTCGAATTTTAACTAAGTCCTGTCACGTTTAATGTTCATCATTTGCTCAAGGGTAAAATGGCCTTACCTCATCAAGCTGTAATTTATACATAAAACCTCGACGCAAAAGTGATGGAGTTTTCCCGTTGTTCCTTCAATAGCCAGTTCACTGCTGTTCGGAAACGACTCCAAACACTGCAAATACTGTTGCGAAACAGATTATTAAACAATTTTCTAACGTTGCTGTGTAACTTCCTGTATCTCGTGATGGAAAAGCAATTATAACCATGCAAATGCAAGATGCATCATACGGTAATTAGAAACTTTGAAGGCTTTTCAGATCTTGTTTTTTTGGTGTTTTAAAAAGGCGTTACGATCATTGTCTGCGGTGAACTCAGACGTCATCCTGTCGGAAATGACAGTTTACAAGACTTGTACCAGACGACAATCATGCTTTTATATTAGCCCCCAGATGGGTTCTAATATTTGGACGTTTTACAACGATTTCCTGTGGCAATAAGTAGCACCATCGTTATGGGCGTGACTGTTTTGTGTAGAACTGGTGAATTTTTCGGGAAAGACACTCCATGCCATGAATCTTAGTGACTACGAAAGTTTGCTCTGGTCTGCATGTATTGCTGGGTCTTTCTTGCGTATCTCTATTTATTTCCCGCGTACCCATATATTATGAATCTAACTGATATACATTTGTTTTATGAACTGCCAAAAGCAAACGGAAACCCGGACGACTGGCAGCAACGGTAAGCTTTCTTAATAACGATTTTTCCATTAGTGTTGATCGGCCTCTCTTGGTCCATCTTCCTGTTTGGACATCTCACCGGCGTACTTCAACATCTAAGTAGCATTTTAAATTTCTTTCAATAGTGTTTTTTCATTCAATCAATGTTCTATTTCCGCAAGAGGAAACAGGCTAGATATCTTTGGATTCCAGAGAAGCTGATACATCTAATTACCGCCTACTTTTAATAACATCGTTTGCCGGTTTGGTGAAGAAAAATTGTCTCGTTGATCTGTTACATACGTGTAATGACCCTCATATAGTTCTGTTTAAATTATATCATAACTATGCCTTATTATTCACTATTTTTTAAAATTTTAAAATAGGTGTTAAATTTTGTGGGATTTAAATCTTTGCTTATACCAATCGTTTCGATATCTTGTACTTGACCAAATGCTCTCGTTGATGACTTAATTCAAAGCACACGACTGGTACTGTCATGTATATCAGATTGTCGCTACCCACTCTTTTTAATTCACACCTACTACACATTCTGACAAAACGACGTTGTGCTTTTACCAGATACAAATACCAGCACCAGAGAAGCCTGGTTCACACGTGAGCATAAACATTAGCACAAAACGTTAGGAGAAAAGAAAAGGTAAAACAAAGAAATGAAGCCAAGCCTCCGACATAAGGATCGTTATAACCATAAGGACAATATACAACACAAAACAAAGAAATGAAGCCAAGCCTCCACCATAAGGATCGTCGTCATAAGCATAAAGGAGAAAACAAAAGGAAGAACAATGGAGTGGAGTCAAACCTGTGACATATGGATCGTCTTAAAAAACATAAGGTCATAGTCCAAGCATGAGCTGAGAGCCCAACAAAAGAATAGACAATAGAAAATTCTTGTTGTTTTATCTTCGCCAGTCCCAAAGAAGAAATAATACTTTGTTTTCGTGTTGATCTTGTCCTTGGCTCATGCTTTTGAACCTTGTAAACCGGACTAGAGGAACGAAATAGACTTAGAGGAAAATAATTAAAAACCTACGTTTTGGAAATCCATATTTTCAAGTTTAATTTTTCTATTCTTTTAAATTGATGGGTCGGTGCTGTGTTCCGTACATAAAACGCACACGTTGCCCAAGGTTGTTAACAGACGTCAAAAATGTTGTGCTAGCGAAGGTTGTATACCACGTGACCAAGGTGTTTAAGCTCGTTATTTTAAGCTCGGATTTTACGACAGAATTTTTTAAAAAAAGTCTCAGATTAAAAAAGTTTGGCAGTGTGGTCATTTAAAATTTTATATTGTTTTTTATGGAATTGTTCTATGTTACGTTTTCCTGTTTCACTTTAATCTTTCTAAGGTTTAACCCAATCGAAAGTTTGTGTTGAAGCCTTGTGGACTTTCTCTTAAGAATGTTAGACTTTCATGATTGATTTGAAAGTTGATATCTACATATGAACCTCATTAATAAATTTATGAAGTTAATAAGTTATTTAGGAATCTCTGGTGAACAAGAGAAACTTATTCAATGATGATACATTATAATAAACATTGAAACGACGTTTAAACAGCCAAGAACAATGTTACTTTCGTCACTGAGGAACGGTGATGAACATTTGATTGACGTTTTGTACGAAGGCCTTTCATTGGAGTGAAATGTAAAATGCTAAAAAGTAAGTGGTGGTTTTATATTAAGAAGAAATCATGTGACAAGAAGATGACCAATAGGATTTAAAAATCGATAACAAACTAGTTAATGAGATGTAAATGATGGATAGTCATTTTTTATTTTAAAACGTCAATCAGTTAACCGAAAAGGGGAGGACCCGGCAGAGGCCCCAAGGGAATAGTAATACGCAAAAGATGATAAACAACAGGTTAAAACAAAAGAAAATCCAAGGGAATAAGGGATACAATGAGCCAATGTTTTTTATGCTTGTGAGAAGGAAAATTACATTATAAAAACAATATATGAAAACATTTTTTAAAACTAAAAAGAAATAAGGAATACAAATCATTAGGCAGACAAATCAGTTTATGAGGTGATACATGACACAAACTGAAATAAATACTAAAATAAAATCTGCATGACAAATACATGCTGCATAACAAAAATACTATACCATTTATCTTCTTAGTACCAGTTCTTTGGTTGTATACAAAATACCGGAACGTAAAATGACAGAATGGTTTCTTTTTTCCACAGTTTTTGGGATTCGTCCCACTGGCCGCGCTGTCAAAATTATACTATTATCAAGAACTCCAAAACAAGCGTGATACACTCGCTACTAGTGGCAAAGTTGCAACAGAAAATGAAGTCGTCAGCCTTTGTCCGGTATTTAAAAAGGGAAAAGTTTGGCAGATTTTTTAGACCAAGCTCATAGATAGATTAATTTTGTATATGTACGAAGGGAGAAGCTACTGTAGAAATAAACTCCGCTTCGGCAACTATTTGAACAAAATTGCTTACGTTTGTTTTGAATTCTGCTTGATTGCGTGTCAAATTCTCTAAACATTCCATGCTTTTGCTGAAGCTCTTCTGGAATGTTCTATCAGGCTTTATTATCCATTAACCCGATATCTACATTTCATCGAGAGTAAACGTTTTTCCTTTCCCAGCAGCAACAAGAACTGGTTGAAAAAATCGTCGCAGGTAATCTCTCCTCGAATCCCAGTTATCAAAACTAACTTAACTCTAAATAAATCACCAGGTTTTGGATGACAAATTACGAAATCACTTATCTTCGCTTCCCTCTAAATACAGAAACATGAAACTGAAAATTGTCGAAACTAATCCGTTTTACTGTAAAGTTGTCTTGCAATGCAGGATATCTGACGCCATTTTTGAGACCGTGAATTTTTGAAATGTTCTTGTGGCGTGCCACTAGACTGTCCTAGGAAGACGCAGACTTAACAAACGGCATTCTGTTTCATGGAAGAATTTCTGCTTAGCCAACTGGACTGAGCTGTACGATATGTAGTGGCAAAATAATTTATGTCAAAAGACGACTAAAAATCAGTCTTATACCTAAACCAGTCCTTAATCCTCCTTTTTGAATAATTTCTGGATCTGCCCCTGCGATTGTAGATTGCAGTATTGCAGAAAATCTTTATAAAGCTTGACTTGAAAATTGATTGGTTATAGGTTATCCTTCATTGAAATATATAGGAATGAAGACAAGAAACCAGATTTCAAAAGTCTGATGACATTTTTTCTAAGTTTACCAAAAGATGTACATAGTCGAAAGCCTGATAGGTATTCCTCGAATTTAAAGTGTCTTTCATGAAGACGCAATGATATAAAAGTAGAGTACTGCGTCGACGTCACGTTTCACTCCAACGAAGGGCCTTCGCTCGAAACGTCAGTTCAACCATTCTTAAGTTCCGGCAGTTTCCCAAACTGTTTGATTATCTACTTTCATGAAGACGTATGGTTGTTGACCGAACTTGACAGCGATGTATATTTATCTTTTTGATCCATTCAGAATATACACAAATTAGACACCAGTAACCATTCATTGTTAGCCGACTGAGATTATAAAGTAGAAATACCTTCAAGCTATTTATAAACAAATGCAAACTACGAACCATTTCTGCTAAAAGAAATTATCGTGTAAAATTACAAAGAATCGCGTTCTACATGAAAAAGAGATGATATTCTTCAAACGTATGGGTGATTTGTATGTTTTTACAATAACTAACCAAAGACTACTCTTATCACGCTTGACAGAGATGGAGAAAGTCTGACGTAGTTTGGGTTGGAACATTGACTTTCGTCGGTCGTTACTTGTCTTTATTCATGTTTTCAATCACCAGTGGCTCTGTACATTATCAAAATATTTTGAACGTAAACTAAGTGGTGAATGTACTCCCTTCTAACTTAGAATGGCTAATCATGATATCGTTTAGTATATTTTGACACAATAGGCCAAGCAAAACATCGAGCTTTGATTTTTCGGGGTAAACTCCCGTTAGAATTTTACAACGTAATGTCTACCAATGTCTAAGGGTGTTATCCTCTTCTTTCAGTTTTCACAAAGAGCGTCTTTCAGTTCAGGTCAAGAACTTGCACGACATTCTTGGTCTCCGTTGCCAAGACGATGGCCTTAAAGTGCAGAATGTTCAAAGGGGAAAATTACGAGTTATGATTTTCTGTTTGTATTGGAGCTTGCAGGGTAATTTTTTGCAAGGTCTGACGATAACTTTCCTGAAGCAAACGACCTTGTGGCTGTTGAAGTACAGTCTTCCAACGCTATTCGACATCGCAGTGCCAGCTTTCATTAAGCACCTGTAAAAATTAATGTCGCAAGAGCATTGGGATAATCCTTTTTCAACGTGCTTTAATCTTCTACATTGCTTGCGCTTGGTGCAACACTCGGCTGTTTTCTACAAAAGACAGACAAGGTCATTTTACTAGGGTTGTCAGCGTTTACATAGGTATCGAGCTCAGGTACAATCTAGCGTTTGCTTTTACAACAAGCAAACGGTTATTTCACTGAAGTTTGAAGCGGTAAAGTGTGGTCAGGTTCTCTGATGCGTCTCTTTGAAATACCTTTGATTTGACAAAACAAAGGAAACCTAACGCTGAAAGGTGATGAGTTTGTCACCACATTATAAATTTTTCAATTTTGAAACATCATGAAATAGAGTCTGCACTAATAAAAGAAGAATGCCCAACAAAATTGAATAACTGTCCTGCATTAATTATACTGTTCATTATTGATGTGTTGCTTGCGTGGCTTACGTGAATACTGGAGTCGCACGAAATTGCAGTGTCAGTCAAACGTTGCCACGGGGAACAAAAATTATAGTTTGTCTCAATTGTCTGTTAACCAAGTTCCGGAATGAAAATTGTGGGAAATATCATTCCTGTAGATAAGACGTCGTTGTAAAGAACCGTGAATGGGATTAGTTCCACTTTTCTTTCAACTCCTCTCCACGGTTGACTCTGCCAGAGGATGTACCCGAGATTGAGCATTAATCAAACGCATCACTCGTGTTGTGTCACGACTGGATTCCTGCAGTCAGACGGAGCTATTTAGGCTTTGCCAGTTATGATTCGTAAGCTGTTTTACTCTCACTATTATTAGGTGGGTGAGAGCTCGGGGCTCAAGTCGGGAAGTCAACGGTGGAGGCTCACGTCATGCTTACCAAACTGATAAATAATGTGACAAATAAACTGTGAATGTATAAAATAACAGCCCAGTAAATGTAAGGGTGCCCAATTTAGCTTGCATGTTATGTGTTGTGAATTAAAACAAACCCAAAATGTATAAACATGCTGGTAATAAAACCCTACCTCAAACTTGTGATAGTTATAGTCTGTGGCTCCTTTAAAACACCAGTTTGTTTTCCTCAGATGTTTCTCAGCCATGAAATGTGTCTTCTCAAAAATGCTTTGTTTTCTTTCGGATTCTGTTTTCTTTTTCGTATTGTTTACTTCAATAAATGTCCATTCGCCATGCTGATTTGAATGCTGCACGTCTTTGACGTCATGACGTGTTTCTGTTGCATCGCCATCCAAACCCGATTCCTTCGCACTCTCAAAAAAGACGATAAGTGGTTCAAATTTAATTTTGTTTTTCTGATTTTCCTCGGGTTCCCAAATCCAGGTTGAGCGAAGGCCATCTCCCGACGAAATGTCTCTCGTACCTTGTTTTTGTTGAGTATAGTCAACTTGTACGTTGTTCGTACCTTGGTCGACATCAACGGATGATGTGTACTTACACTCGTTTCGTTTAATAAACAGAACAAAAACGAGGAATATTGAAATTGCCACTAAATATTTCATAATAAAAGTGTGTCTTGGCGACTATTTCAAACGTCGTTCCAGCTTTGCTAGTGCTCCACTTGCAGATGCCCTTACATCCAAATTACAGCCCACTTATATTGTCGCTACTGTCCCTGCGGGTTATGAGATAAGGAAGTGGGTGTACCTGCGATGAGAGCTATTTCATACCTCACAAGTGATAACAGTTGCTTATGCTTTTGGCATGCACTTCAACAACTATGGGAATTTGAGCCGGCCTTTTAAAGTATGTCAATTGGTTTAATTCGGTAATGAGAAAAACAGAATGTCCGTATGAAAAGTGTTTTCAACATTTTCGCTTTGTACATTTTCACTTGTGCGAATTATATGTATTAACTCGTTACCACTGAGATAAAGCTGTCTTTATCGTCTGCTAAATTCTCTCTTGCTGAGATTTTCGTGCGTTAGTGTCAACGCAAGGCGGCAACGAGGTTGTCGGCGATTAGTCAAGCCTGATCAAGGTCATGGCCGCTCAGATGTTAAACTTCTTCCTTTTTATCTTCTTAGAGCATTGACCTGTGCAGAGTTTGTCGAAGGCTTTCAAAGAAGGCGAAATACAATGGTATAACTGCTTGTTTATTGTATGATATAATTTTTGCCAAACATGGCAGGTTTCATTGGAAAATATAACGCCAGAAAAAATTCTTTTACATGCCCTATCACTTAACATCGAGACACCGGATATGTAAGGCTTGTGGATCGCAATTTTCAAGTGAATTAATATTGACAGACACTATTAAATGTTTAGCGAGTAAACATTCGGAACAAGCAGCAATGAAATTACAAATTACATCGTAATATGTCTTAATTATGGATGGGTACACGGTTTGTCCAACTTCGAGAAAAATTACCTGCTGCCTACGCGCTCTTGACTATATTTTGTCTCCAGACATAGTAGTTAAGCTATCTGAATGATTGTTTTAAAAGTATAAAAAGAGATCTTTTATATTGTATTTATTTGTTTAGACTATATCATTGACATTTGAAGTGTTTGACCAGTTGACAATATTGAGAGCAGCAACTCAATCGCCCGTTGGCTTTGTCTTGAATGTAAAAATTTCTCGATTAATTGACATATTTCAACGTTCCAGTTGATTCATTGATTGCGTGATTTCCCTCACTTTTGTTGGCATCATCCTCCGTTTAGACAATTTAACCGCAGATGACGACGGAAATTCTTGATAACCCGGTCTAATTGACAAATCACTCGACTGAAATTCCGGTGATGAGTGATATAAATTCGAGAGAGATGGTAATCGCAAAACATTGCAACTGTTAGATGAAGTACCAAACAAAAAACGATTGGTATTTTGTGAAAGAGATGATCTCTTTTGGGAGACTAAACACAGAACATTTTCTATAATCTTGGTTGATAAACGTTGTTCGCTTAATAACAGACAATCCAGTGCGCACGCGTTGGACGCACCCTTTCTTTCAAAGTGCTCTTCAAACCTCTACGATGTCTTTGCATTTGACTTGAGCAGGATTTCAGTTTTCTCAGCCTCGGTACCTCTTGGTGCCTTCTGCTTCTTTTTTGTGTGTGTGGAACGTGGTTGATTAGGATTGCGGCTTGGCTATTTCTACCTACATCAAAAGGAACGACCACAGAGGAGACAGAATTGCGTGTAGAATCAAACTGTATTACATGCAGACTCGTGTTTCCTTTTTCAAAGTATTTGGTCTGGTGTTATGAATGCTTTTTTAGAAATGTCGTCGATCAATTTACAACTTTTCCCGAATTTTCTGTAATTTCTTTTCAAACACCTAGGTTGTGAGTTCAGAAAAACTATCCATAGTTCCACACAAAGATAGATGGTGCCCGTGACCTTTGCGTGTCTCGTGAGACGCTCTTAAGCTAGCAGAACTCAGAGGGTAAGCGAGATTACTAGCACGTGGTGGTTTGACTCGTGGATATAAGTGTGATCTAACCTCAGTAATCGACAGTTTACAATCAAAATTTCCAATCTTTGCTCACCATCTTAGTCTCGGTAGCTCATTACTGTAATTGGCGGATCACACTAGACATGAGAGCGTGACTAGATCCACGACTGGGGCTCAACCGTTTTCTGTGTATTTGACTTAATTGTCTGCAAACATGTGGGAAGAACATTTATATGAGCATTTTCAGGGGCATGAGCACTTAAGGCGCCCCAAACACTAAAAATAATCTTGAACTGTGTTAAAAAGGTTCTTAACATTATCGAGACTGGTGTTTACATTTTCTTTGATATCTACTTTTGCTATCGAGATAATCCTTTGTCTACCAAATGCTGTTAGAAATCATGTACATTTTTGACATTTCCACCATTATCACACGAAACGTGCTCTTGGATCAAACAATTATAATACGATCACCTTAGCTGCAGGTTAGTTTCCACATCTATCTGTATAAAACAATAAAAAAATTGTTTCTTCCAAGTTCACAACATTCTGTGATGGTTTTTGGTTGAAAAAGGTTTTTCTAACTTTAAAACTTTGAAGTGCAAGTTTAGAAATGAAAATGTCGTGTTCCTTTGGTATGCACTTATATTTCCTCAGCTGGAATTCAGGGGCTTTGAAGTTATTTCATTGTAAAACTTTAACCGCCTTCTATAGTTTGGTTGTCGGTATCCATGTGTGATCATGAAGTTTCAAGAGACTTTGGTGGATGATTTGAAAGGAATTCCAGACTTTTAAATTTGTCAAAATGCTGTTTGATTAGCTGTAAGTAAACATCCATAACCCTGAAAATACTCATTGAATGCTCAACCGACGTATTTAGTCATCCCTTCTCATATATCGCAAAACAACTGTAAGGTTTATTAAGAATTATCATTATCGTCATCATTATCATCTTCATCATTATCACCTTTATTATCTTCATAGTCATCATCATCATCATCTTCGTCGCCATCATTGTCATCATTATCATCATCATAATCACCGTCGTCATCATCATCACCATTATCATCATCATCATCATCATCATCATTATTATTATCATCATTATTATTAGCATTTTCATTATCATTTTCATAGTCATTATCACTATCATTATCATTATTCTCCTAATTCTCTGTCTCTATTAACTTTATTAACTTTATTATTAACTTTCTTAAAGAAACTAACTTGAAACTAATTTATTATTAACTTGTCATATTCAAGCAAATTCTCGTTTAACCTCGTGCGCTGCAGGCACTTTCCCCTCGAATTAGGGGAGAGTCCATGAGCATGAGGTCGACCTATTCTGTTTAAGGTATTTTAATCTTTTATATACATGTATTACTGTAGGGTATTGTTAGTGTATTGTACTGTGTTTTATGTTGTAGGACCTCTGACAAAAACCTTTTGTGTACAGTACATGCATTACTGTAGGATATTGTTAGGGTATTGTATTGTTTCTTGTGTTGCAGTACCCCTGACAAAAACATTTTATGTACATGTATTACTGTAGGATATTGTTAGTGCATTGTATTGTGTTTTATGTTGTAGGACCTCTGACAAAAACCTTTTATGTACAGTACATGCATTACTGTAGGATATTGTTAGGGTATTGTATTGTTTCTTGTGTTGCAGTACCTCTGACAAAAACATTTTATGTACAGTACATGCATTACTGTAGGATATTGTTAGTGTATTGTATTGTTTCTTGTGTTGCAGGACCCCTGACAAAAACATTTTATGTACATGTATTACTGTAGGATATTGTTAGTGCATTGTATTGTGTTTTATGTTGTA
>JBAHVQ010000408.1:95972-110113 GCA_036872915.1 Nanipora kamurai | reverse complement strand
GGACCTCTGCCTGAAAAACACTTCGGTGATGTGGGTATTCTGAATAAATATTATTATTATCATTATCACTATCATTATCATTTCCATTATGATTATCATTATTATATTTATTCAATATTAATTAATCATCTGAAAGTCATTAATGGTTATTCGTTATTTATTATTCATTCATTACTGTTTGTTACTTATTTATGTCCATTTATTTTCTACACTTTACTCTTTATGAAATCATAATCAAAGCTTTATCTATTTCTATCTATTTTCTTCGACGTTATACATCAGACCTTTGTTTTCTTCGACCAAACTACAAATCTGACACCTCGATTTACCTCTTCGTTTCTCCATGCCATTCATACCATTATCCAACGTACTTCTTAAAAGGTCATCTTTTAAATCCATAGTTGTTCTGAAACTAACCTTAAGAGCCTGGTCAAAGACACGTTTCATTTCATCCCTTTATCATAAGTCCCGTTCGGGATTATCTTCAAGAAAGTCATCTTCAAAAAATGGAATTTGTATTGACGAGATGGGGAGGTCAACAAATATTCATGGCGAATGTTTGCATGCATTTGATTACTTGTGGAGAGAGATAAGTGAACTCTAAGCTTGAAATCTTCTGTTTTATTTCTGGGCTGTCTGGTGGTTACAAAGTTCGAGCCGGGCCACTTAGGATGTCTTTCAGGAAAATTTACAGAACTGAGATAGTTATAGGGACCGCGGAAAAGACTTGAGGAAGGTATAGTTCAAATTTTCACTTGTTGAATAAAAGGCAAATTTATTTGTTATATACACTACGAAACCGTTAGATTTGACAAACTAGCGCAGTGGCCACTACATATTGGATGTTCACATGTCAATTTAAGAAAAAAAGCAATGTCGGCGCAAAAAAGTGGGTCTATTACCCCTTTGCCCCCCAGCTTCGCGGTTCCTGAGCTAAAGTATGCATGAATGTCCAAATAATGATGTATAGTAGAGTGCTGCGTAGGCAGTGATGAACGACATGTAAAAGACCAAAGGAGTAAGGAGACTGCCGAAGTGTTTGATAGTAAAATTGACATTTCGAGCGAAGGCCTTTCGTCGTCAGCTCTTTCACACTGACGAAGAGCCTTCGCATATAAAAAATATTGGCAGTTCCGTGAACCTTTGGCTTTGTAAAGTATGATTACCCTAACAAGTTACACGATCTGAACGGCTCGCTGGATATGAGAAACAACATTATATAAAACATTAATCCTGGAAATAAGTAAAAATGACTGGATCTGACATTGACTGAAAATTTAGTTACAGAAACGTAAGACATAATTAGTTGTAGTTTTGGCCTTAAGTAAACTGATGTACTGCGTAGAAGGTTCTTGTGAATTTCTGATTCGATTATTATCAAGTCTCCCTCAATATTGTTATCGGTTGTCATCGTTAAAAGTTAAAAAAACTTATTGAACGTCCGCATTTCTTTTCTAACTTACTTGACATCAGGTCTTCATCTGTCTGGCTCTTTAAGATGACTTGCTTTATACTCAACATATTTGAGAAATATCTGGAGTATTTCCAAATGAATCGTTAGCTAAAATACAATGTTTAGCGTTTGTAGTGTAATTTTAACATAAAAATGTTACTAAACACAATTCTATGGGTAGCCGTAGACCCCAGTGGTTTTGGAATGTCTAAATAATGATACCTAGTAGAAACACACTTCGTGGCTTTATCAGTGAGAAAGACTTAGAACTGTTGATCAAGCAAAGGACAGAATAATCTAATCAGTTTTTGCTGTCAGTCTGGTATCTTTTTAGCAATTTGTTTAATTTATCCATAAGAAGTTATGGTATTTCAAACCTCACAAAGTTTAGTGGTGATAAGATTTGAAATTAATCATTGTTCATTGTTGAGATGAGCGGGATTCGTACTCTAAACAAAAACCAACATACAGATTACGAAAAGTTGATCGAAAGTTAACAATATAAACGAAGTATATATTTACCCGTCATCAGTTAACAGTAGACGGGGATTTAATGATTTGAAAATTGTTTTAACTCTTTAATCATTTTGATTTATCTGTGCCTAATAGAACTTTGTATGTTCCTTACCAGTACGAACTTATTAAGGAAATAGAAGGAACGATTTAATTGAATGGAATAAAGGGAATTTTATCATATAATTTCCACTTTGAGTTCATTGTTTCCCTAATTAGGTAGTATTGCTGAGATTTATTTTAAGAAAAAATATGAGAAGAATTTCAATTTTATCAAGGGATGTACATGTGTGCGAATTAACAATTCACTATCTTCTTCGGCAATGTTTAAACAGGAACAAGTTTCATAAATTCACATGACGTTTTCTGATAAATCAGATTGTTTACAAAATCAGAATGTCAATGAGTTTCCAATTTAGCTGAAATCTGTTAATCAAAGAGCCCTTGTGGGTGATTCATGAATTACAAAGGACAAATAATTTGATAGCCTGTGCCAACCGAGTACGTCGCGTTTGAATGTACTTGGACTTCACGGCAAAATTATGAAAGTACACAGTTCAGTTTGAATGAAAGAGTTCATTGAATTTGTTCCTATCGTAATGTGAACTTTAATAGAATCAGTGTTAAACTTTAATTCAGACGTAGGGTATTTTAAAGTTAATTGTACGTGGCGGGGAACGGTTGAGGAACCAATTCCCTCAACTGGTTTGCTAGGCCCTCAAACCAAAATTATAAGATTTCTTAGTATGTCCACCAAATTTTCCCTAAAATGTCTTATATGTCCTATTCTGTTTTCTTTTACCTGGTAATATCAAGTAACCTTATCCACGATACACACTATAGCTAACCCCATTCACACCATCACATCAAACAACTTTTACCGCGCAGTTTTGACCTTTTCTAATTCAACTTGAAATGGCAGCTAAATTTTCCAGAAAGTTTGGCAAAATCTAACACAAATAGACACTTTTCGTTGGTGTGCATTGGGCATAAAACTAGGATTTCGTAATAAAACTGTTTTATCACATCAGCCCGACGCGTCCCAAGTCAAAGTGGGACTTATTATTTTGGCTATCCCCAGGCGATTTAGACACAAAGGAAAGAGACGTCTTGGTCTATAAATTAAAAAAAAATCAATCAAACATGGATTTTGTCAGATTAAGATTATTCCTTCGAATGGTACAAAAATTATTTAGTTCGAGTAATTATCCATAGTTTGTCTTACCCTCTCTTCAGACTATAGGTGCCCTGGCACGGTGCTCGGACATCTGATTGCACTGCACAAAGGATGCACAAATGAAACGCGGTACCCGACCACCGGCACTATCTCCCGAGGTAATTCCCGTGCTCGGGCACCATTCCATTGTGCGCGCTTTGGGCACTGCATTTAGACTAGTGCCCAAACTAGTGCACGTACCCAAGCACAGTACCAGGGTAACTGGTCTGGAAAAGCCTTCCAGATATCAAAAGGTTTTAATCTACAGCACGTGGCAATGTAACTGGGTTATTTCGAAAATTTACATCATTCGTCAATTGCTGTAACCTGACACCTGTGAGTCCAAAATGAAGATTTAAGCTTGACCCGTCAACCAATAACGGTTGCCCGTTAAAGATGTGCCAGTTGGAGGGCTCAGATATGCATCATATATTAGTGTTTCCACAATCGTGCATTACACTTTTCTTTAGACCTGTTTCATTTTAATAGTGTAATTTTTTAAATAAGATAACGCCGTTATTTCCGCTTACGAGTTATACTTACATTCTTTACATTCTTGGACACTCGCAATAACGCATCTGCATACTTAGCACACTTTGCTTTGACGAGAACATTTATAGTTCGGCGAATATTTCGTGGTGGAGTTGATCGAAGTCTCAATACGTGAGTTCGTAATCTGGATTGCGCATCAGAATGACGAGTCGGGATAAAACTTATTTACATTTAGAACATCAGGCAAAGGCCGCAGTAATCATTTGCATTTTTATTTACGTTATCAAACTCGCTTATACTGCAGCCTCAGCTAGATGTTATGAATTGAAGTAAGTTTTATCCAGACTTAGAAGTCGTCATTCTGGTGCAGGGACGTCGCTACCGGGGGTGTGGCCGTGTAACACCCCCAACTGTGAATTTAAACGAAAATCAGGTAAAATCATTGGTAAAACCAAAATTTCAGGTAAATTTGGGAAAATTTTCAGGTAAATGTATACTACACCCCAACTGCAAAGGTATGGCGACGTCCCTGTTCTGATGCTTCGAGATTACGAACTGCTCTTTACCAGGCTCTTGACGCGAACAAATTATTACGATTTACCTTTGCCCAAACTTTATATTTTTACAAAATACAAATTGTGTTCTGCTGGTAGCTTAATTTTCTGAACTGAAACCTATATGTTCCAGACCTCTTACGTCAAAGAATAAATCATTTTGATCTGCTGGATAATGTTAATCCGTTCAAAAACTTTAATCGTTCGACAGAAAAATACTTTAATCCTTTAATATTCGTAAGTGCTCGTCAAATAAATTCTGCAGTACTGGATTTACTAAAATATTTCGTAATCTGTTTCAATTACTACTACTTAGGCAAAATGTACTTGGCTACATTAACTCTGCTTGTCAGCAAATGTCGTTCGACAATGACTACAGCTATTATTTTACAAAATGCATGTTGTGACCTACTTATTGCTTATCAGAAACGTTTTCTAAGCCCCTGACGAGAATGGAGCCTGTAATCTGCCTGTTGGTGAGATGCTCTAACCAATGAGTTACGCGGACTCCCATGGACTTTCGCCCTACCATTTCCATCTATCCTAAATATCCACTGATGCTTGGTTTAACCTTCTAAGCTACGTGTTAATGTACCTTTATCAAATATCTGACGCTGTCAATTGTTTAAAAAACTATTCACGAGCCGAAGTAATGTTATCATCTGAATGTAAGGACGTGGCCAGTTTATATAACCCTATTCGGTCCGACTCCTTAAGTATCCGAGCTCAGTGTCTGGTGTAAACTCTTCCTATTGATCTTCTCGCTGCTCGAATCTCGACTTGAAACAATATTTTTTTGAACCTGCGGGAGGTCAGGGGCGGACTGGCCCACCGGGACACCGGGAAATTTCCCGGTGGGCCCTCAGCCTATGTCCTTGTGTGGGCGCTCAGCATGTGACCTGTGTTCTTGCATGGGTCCTTCTTTATATGAAAAAAGTTGCCAGAATTTGGTAAGCTGAAACAACGTTTTGCACGAAAGTGTTGTTTAAACTAAGAGATTCTAAGTCTGAGCACAAGCTCTGCTATCAGGTTATTACACGAAGCACGGAAACACGATTGGCCGCTGGCCAAGATGCCATACACAAAACACAGCAAAATACGCACTGCCTACGTTTATACAATATCAACATGATCCGATCTCTTATATATTTGTAGTTTCTGCATGCAATGAACACTTGGTGAGTATTAAGTTGATGACTTTGCAATATCAGTGAATATCACGACTTAGTAAACACGGCAATATCTCGACTCAGTAAACACGATAATATTATTTTTTCTATCTAATTTCATATTTTCATTGCTTTCACTTTACTTAGTAAAGCAAAGAAACTGTTGTACGCTTGTTTTGATGAAGAAATTTGCACGTTATGTCTCATGAAGTCTTCCAAAGATAAAAAGTATAAGTCCGGTTACCAGAAACGTCACCAAAAAGAGTTAGAAGAAATCGCCAATGCAGCGTCTCACCCAAAACAAGGAAAGCTTGATAAGTTTTTTCAAACTTCGTCGTCAGAAGCAACACAGTGAAGGTCATCCAGAGACATTGTCCATAGCAGACCACCCAGATACAACTATAGAAGATGGGAGGATGTCACAAGATGAGTCTGTGACGTCACCGAGTTGCGAAGAAATGTTAATACAACAACAACTTCAACAAGTGCCTGAGGAACGTGTAGAAAGTCAAGAAAAGAACTTAACGCAAGAAGTACGGAATGTGGAAAGAAGACTTGAAAGATTGCGCGACACTGCGTCGCTCGATGAAAGACTTCAGCTTGCAAACCTTTCAGCTAACCAACCAAATCATACAAACGCTCACTTGCCATTTGATCCTGGACGGGTTTACCAAAGGCAAATTAGTGAAATTACTGGTAACAGACGTATAAATCGTCAGTGGGTAACTGTCGATGTAAATGACCGCAAGGTCATTGGAGTGTATTGTAAGATTTGTTTAGCATTTGCAACCTGTGATTCAGCGTTCACTAATGGATTTACAAAGTTTACGCACATTTACCAAAGAATCGAGGAACGCGAGAAGTCGAAATCGTACAACAGTTCTGTAACTGCATACTTCAATGCCCAGACTGGGAATGATATCGAGTCGCTGGTTAACATAGACATGTACAATCTTCGTGGAAAATATGTTTGTGAAAACATCGAAGTACTAAAACGTATTTTGGATGTTATTAAATTCCTAGGTACCCAGGCTTTGCCATACCAGAGCCACCGTGGAGAGTCACTCTACATTAGAGGACAGGACTATTAACCATGGTAACTTTCTACAGTTAATCTTACTCCTCATTACTCCTCGCGCAGTACGACAGCCCTTTGCGTATGCACGTCACGAAAGCAATCGAGGCTTCAAAAAAGAGAAAAGAAAGCTTAAAGAACCAAAGAAAAGAAAAGTCACGTGGCCGCGGAAGCTTAACAACAATGCTTTCCAAATCAACAATAAACAAAATCCTAACTGCGATTAACATTATAATGAAGAAACGTATTGAGGCAGAGATCGGAGAACGCAAATTTTCCGTACAAATGGACAGTTCTCAGGATACATCGGTTACTGATCAAGAGACGATAATCGTGCGCTATGTCAAGGAAGAAGAAGTAAAAGAGAGACTGCCGTAAAGGAAGTAACAGATTCTTCAGGTGCTGGCCTGTATGAACTTCTCCGGTCGAACTTGGTAGATAACGGTATTACAATGGAGAATATTGTTGGCGAGTCTTTTGATAGAGCTGCGAAGAAGCGCGGAGAGTACAATGGTGTGCAGAAGCATCTGAAAGAGGTGGCTCCTGATTCAGTCTTCATCTGGTGATATGCCAATGTACTAAACCTTGCGGCAACAGACCTGTCAGAAAACATAGTTCAAGTTAAGAAGCTTATTGGACTTCTTCAAACCACTGTCAACTTCTTTACCGAATCATGCAAACGTACAAATGTTTGGACGAAATTATCTGCAGAAAATAGAGTTGGTTCTTCGAAACTGTCAAAGTTACAAAAAATTGGAAAGACTCGATGGTGGTCAAAACAAGCAGCTCTTGAACGTATCCTGGGTACTTTTGAGAAACCAGAACCAGAAGCATTTATCCTGTTGATTGAAGCTCTTTCGAGAATTGATAACTCGCCAAATTTTGATTCAAAAGCTACGTTTGAAGCAAATGCGTTACTAGCCCAATGGTGTTCATTCGATGTAAATCTAACTGCCTTTCTTCTTCTCCATGTATACAGCATTTTAAGAGCTGCATCTGAGTACCTACAAACAAGAGGTCTAGACTATCTCAGTGCCTGGAATATGGTTCAGTCCGCAAAAGAAGCACTTCAGAAAATACAATTCGACAATGTTTATCAAAAAACTGCTTGGTTTGTCTCCAAGATAAACGATAAAGCGGACAAACTTGGATACACATTGGAAACCCGTCTGAGAGAAAAAAGTGTCAAGAAAGAAACGGATGCCTGGGGAACAAGCCAAAGATTCTGTGTCACAGGATCCCTTCCATAACTTCAAGATTGATGTGTATCGACGAGTTGTTGACCAAATAACAACAAGCATTGACGAACTTTTCTCAGCAAATAAAGATCTTATCGGAGACACCACGTGCTTGGATCCTCGCAGGTTTTCAAACATTTCTGGTGATGGTCTTCTGGAAGAAAGTTTAGAAACCATATCCCGATTAACTGGCGTTGATTCAGCAAAATTGAGAGCAGAATTAGAAACCTTCGTGAGAGATTTTCCCTCTCTCACAAGAACACTTCACCATGAGTTTCAGGGATGCAATGTCAGCAATGAGGACGTGGAAATCGATGATGATGACAGTGTTAGCGACGATGAACAAACTGATGAACAAGATGTTGACAAGCTACCTGAGCCTTGCACAGGACGTTGCAAGAAATGCTTATTTTGTTGTTACAAAGTCTTGCATCGATTTTCGTTGAATGCGTCATCATTCTCAAATTTATTCATGGCTTATGAATATCTACTTACATTATCTTTTTCTCAAGTAAGCTGCGAAAGAGCATTTATCAAACTTAAAATAGTGAAAACTCACCTAAGAAGCTCGCTAGGCAACGAGAAACTGTAGACCTTTATGCTTAAGTGCACTGAAACGGACTTGCTACGTAGTATAACTGTTGATGAAATCATTTCCTACCTTGTAAGAAATTCTACGGTATATTCGAAGTTACTATGTATGTATGTAATATGGTCTTACTGTAAGTTTATTTTTATATATTTGGCTTAAAAGCCCCAAAACTTTTTTCAACACTCAATCTGTTTCCTGCTGCAGGTGCAACGAGTAGGTACCAGTACTACTTTCATCCCCATAATTGCCATAAACCGAGGTAGATTTTAAAACGTCTGTACCAACTTGGTGCCGTCGGGCAACACGTGAATGGCGGAATCGCTGACAAAATTGTGATCAATCATGATTTGTGTCTGAAATTAAATGTGCTTAACATTTGTTCCTCTTTGACTTTACGTAATTATATCTTAAAGTCGAGTCCCAAATTGCAGCAAATGGTGTTTTTGGGCTTCTATTTTTGGAAATTCGGTTAGCGCCTTTGGCGCTCAGTTGGTGGATGGTGGGCCCCTGAAGATGCATTTCCCGATAAATATTTTAGGCCCAGTGCGCCCCTTCGGAAAGAAATTGAGTCAGAAAAAGGCATTTAACCGCGCTTAATAGGTAACGATTCGTTGCTAGGCAACAAACGGTGACACGAATTTGTAGTAAAAGTTTTTGAAACGTTTTGTGATTTTCCTCATATTTTGCACAATTATCTTCAGGTGAACACTTTCTTTGCTTGATTAAGATACATCTATCTTCACCTTGCTTTTAATATGCAAGAAAAACCGGCAAATGTTTGGTATGTTTGCGTGCAAAACACTTTGACTTTTGACTTTATTGACTTTATTAAAAACGGAACTGTTTCACCTGGTTAATTATTTACAATAAAAAAAAGAAAAGCTGATCTTCCAATAGGGCGTATGCATACGCTGCAAATACAGTATAAAATACATGATCTACAATTAATTACATGGCTGAAAGGCAGTATTAGTATATTTGTTTCATTTAAGTTTTAAAGCTAGAAATACTTTGCGATGATTTTATTGAAGTGGAAAGGTTATTCCAAGCCTCAGCCCCCCTGTAGGCAAAAGCATTTTTCATACTATTTGTTTTTGGCTTAGGTAATGCGAAATTAAATTCTCTATTTCTCCTATTATGATCATGTATTAAATTTGTGTTGATGAAAATTTTAGTACACGTTAAATAATTTGACATTTTGTTTTTGACTTTATACATGAGAATCGCTAATTGATCTTCTCTTCTGGTTTGTAAGTTAGAAATACCCACGTTTTTCAGAATGTCAACAGATCGAATCTCGTAGTTTTCACGATTTATTATTATTCGAAATGCTCGGTTTTGGAGCTTCTGTAATTTGTCTGATGATCCTTTTCCTAAACAACCCCAAACTTGTGAGCAATAATCAAAGTGAGGTTGGATAATTGATTGATATATCGTAGTTAAGGTTCTATAATCCAGTATTTCGCGAAGCCGTCTTAGGATACTGAGGCCTGCATTGACCTTTTTAGTAATTTGGTTTACTTGGGCATTCCATGACAAAGTTTCATCTGTCTTTACACCAAGTGATTTGGTTACTTTGACTCGGTCTATTTTCCTACCCCTAATATGTATTTGGGGTTGGATGTCTGTTTGATTATTTTATTACTACCTACTCTCATGTATTCCGTTTTAGATGGTTTAAAGTAAGTTGGTTGACTGACATCCAAGTTGATACTTTTTCTAAGTCATATTTAAGATTTTCTACAATTATATTAATATTTTCACTAGATGTATCAATTTGGGTGTCATCGGCAAACATACAAGCACTTGTTCGCTCTAAGCATTGAAGTAGATCGTTGATATATATTAGAAATAGAAGCAGCCCTAGCCTTGCGGTACACCTGTTTCTAAACGTAATGGTTCAGATAAATGGCCCCCTACTTGGCAATATTGTATTCGATCTGCCAAATAAGACCTGAGCCAACATAGTGCCGTTCGTGTTATGCCGTAAATATCCAACTTTTTGATTAGGATGTCGTGATTGACAGTGTCAAATGCCTTTTTCAAGTCTAAGTATACTACGCCATTTAGTTTACCAATATCAATGTTTTGATACCATCTATTGGTGATGTCTAGCAATGCAGTAACCGTGGAATGGTTCCACCAATTACCGCATAATTCTTATTTTAGAGCGACAAATAAACATCCTTAAGCAACGTTCTTTGTGCGGATATGTCGGCTCATTAGAACTTCACTTCAATCTTGTACGTACCAGCTCCCCATTAAATAGACCAGTTCACGCTCTAGGATCTTTGAACTTTGCACTGATTACACGTGACTCATTCGAGAGGGTCAATTGGCTTGTTCTGTCACAACAGTGAATTAAACAAGTTCACAGGCAACACCTGACCGCCGGCTGGGAGGAAACGGTCGAGGTTTTACGTATATTTATATTAGACTCACTACGGCGTCTTCTGTCGATTTAGAACTATGCGCCACCCCTGATCCAAAATTCCAATTGCATAAACGACAAATACATTCTCCACAAGTGCAAATATTTCGTAAAATTCAGCATATGTTAAAGAGACTTGTTCTATTCCAAAACTTATCCAACGTTGAAACGATCGTATACCTAACCTTTTCTTCCTAGGGGAACGAGGTACTGGAAAGAACACCTGGGCTGCGTAAACATTCGCGAATCGCGACACGCTATCAATTTTTAAAGCTCTGAAAATGCAGTATCTACTGCGGCTGTTTCAGAATTTCGCTCCCGCATTCTTACTCACTCTTAATTCGTCCTAGCATTTCAAAATATTTTTTGGAATATCATTTGCTCGGGGGGAGGCAGCTGCTACCCTGGCCCCTGCTGGGTACCGCCCTGGACAACTAAATTATTCAAATCCTAACAACTGCCATTCAAAACGTTCTCCATCAAGGATAACCTTACTTTCCAATCTTAGAAGTCATATATATAACAGATAAGATAAAACTTTAAAAACTAAACCTTTAGCCATTCAAAGTTTCTGGACAAGCCCGTAATTTAAGTCGCGCATGAGGGTGGAAGGTAAGAAGTATTGGGAGGGACCCATGCAAATGACGTTTGCAACCCATGAAGCGGGTACACCTGAATGCCTTTGGAACGAGCTGGGAGAGCTGGCGTGGGGGCGGAAATTTTCGTATTTTTAGATTCTATGAGATCGATGCATTCACAGTAAAATCTTCGGGGAAAACAAATTAGTAAAGGCATTATTTAGGGGAATGCTTAACTCCTACATAATATTTCAATATTAAAATATATATCTATTTTTAGCAGATCTAAAATTGGAAAATTCCAACCTCAAGCCAGTTACAAACCGGGTTCAATGCGAAATTGTTGCCCTTAGCCTTCATCTTGCTTTTAATTTATCGCACCTCTCTTTAATTAATTTATTGCCCGTGCTCCCGCGCCCTCTCATTTCTGTTGCCCTTGCATTTTATAAATAGTTTTAAACTTTAGCAGTGCCTCTTACTCCTAGTGATTGGCAGTACGACGTTACAACCCTGCTGTATATGGACTCAGATAGCAAACGAACGTTACATTCGTGCAAGCTTTGATCCGTGATGGTCGTGTGATATGACTGTGGGTTGGAAGCTTAATTATTCTTGAACCCAGTGGCGTTGATAGCGTTAAATCACTTCGGGATGGGGTGGAAGAAAAAATCTAGCATACCTTCCATCACCAAGCAAATATCGTTTGATATCACCCAAAGAACGACGTGGTTGTTGAAACGAATGTTGTCCAGGTTTGTAAAGTAAGTTGATACTTAATAATGCAGAACATAAAACAATAATTTAATTGCTCGACGGATTTAAACTACTAGGAGCGACATGAAACTAGTTTGTAATGGGGGACAGGCCTCAACAAAATTTCCGTTTTTGGGGTAAATGACCCCCTGGGTCACCCTCTCGCGACGCCAATGCTTAAACCTGGTTGATTTGGAGGCACGTGGTTTCGGACGTCTTTCTAGTTCTATATCAGTCGTAGGGAGAAGTTACCTGCAATTAATTAAGATGAGTTGAAATCCACCGTCATTCGTCTGATGAGAAAGTTAAAGTATGTGCAATCGTTTGCAGTTCCCTCCCTCAATTTGTGGTAAAAGTATAAAAGTTTCTGTCAACACAGTTTTTGTGCACACAACAATGTAACAGATTGCAATAGTTTTTATCCCATTTTTTTAAAAAAGTTAAGGGAAGCCGTCTTGCAAAGGATTTTTCTGAGGAATCGATTTGATTTTAGGAAATTTTGAAGAAATCTTTATTCCCTAATAAGAAGAACTAATAAGAAGATTTATCTAAAATTGATGGCAGACAGGATTTTCTTTAACTTTTCAAACTGTAAAAAAGGCGTTTTAGGAAAACGCACTCCCATGCATAAGTATTTATAAAATAAAGCTTCAAATTTGCATTCATCCAGCTTTTATATATACAAAAAAACCTGTCAGAAATCTGTTCAGTTATCTCTAACTATTAATAATGTTATCACACCTTGTTCTTATGTACATAAATATGTTGTTCATCCATTTTGTATGTTCAAACGTAATCACCAGGCTAATTTTTAATATCTTTTAAGTGCCACAATACCACAACTGTAACAATATTTTCCACGTGCCACGATATCACAAATGGAACAATATTTTGCAAGCTAGTGCCACAATGTGTGCCGCGAGTCTTGCGGAGTTTTGTCAGTTTAATAGAATAAACTCATGAAGAAACTCGAGTCCTAAAAAGGCTGTTTCGATGCGTTTAATTAATACCACGATTAAGTCGTTTCTGTGAAAATCATAATTAAATATGAGTAATTGATGACATAGCAAAAATTGCGAATTTAGCATTTATAACCTAATCTGGCTCGTGCATATCTGAAAGTAAATCACAAAATTTAATTAAATTATATCTGAATGAGAAGGAGCAAGTCTTAAGCCATGTTTTGACTTTGTCCCAGAAACTGAAAGTTTCCTGAGTGGAAACGGACATTTAAAAAAATTAGGTACAAATCACAGTATCTGAAGCAGGCGAAACCACCTCACGTGGTTCTGGTCATTCCTTGTGCATTGTAGGGATAGGTTGAACATTTGACATTTGTGGTGCAGATCTTGCTGGAGGGAGCAAAATTTTTAATACAGAAATTTAAAAAGTACAATAATTGTTGTTTCTACGGAACTGGTGAAGCTGCAGTCATTGACAAATTTCCTTGCAACAATTTAAACATTTGTCTTGTGATCACTGATAATGATAAATTAAACCCCCACTTTCCCCCTCAATGTGGATGAAAACCATAAGAGATTCGAAAGGGGGAGGCTGTAAATATCCTTTCTTTATGAAATGTTAGCTATTTGTAACCTTTAGACCTCAGTTTAGATTTTTTGGAAGAAGGCATATTTTCGAGGCAGCTAGCTTTAACTATAGCGATATTTGCACCAGCGTCCACCAGGAACTTAATTGGTCTATCTCAGAGCACCCCTGTTGGATAGAGGTCGTCTACATGCTCCTTCAAGGCGCCGCCCCGAACTGAGGGAAGTTTGGCCGTTAATGCTGGTTGTTTTTTCAGGTTCGGGTCCTGGGACCCTAGAGATTTTCATTGCCCTGTTGCTGCGTTTTTTCTTTTGTTGTTAGTTGTGGGAAGTTACGCCGGGAGTGACCCTTCTGTTCACAGCACCAACACCCACTTGGTCTTGTCGGCTACGGTCGACCGTCACTAGCATTTTTGGACATAAAAAAGTAAACGGTTTGAACCTGGGAGAATCACGACATGTTAGTGGAAGTTGATCGTCCAGGTTAGTGTAGTCTTGAGAAAGACTTTTGGTAGAAGTGACTGACGTTT
>JBAHVQ010000408.1:79323-95872 GCA_036872915.1 Nanipora kamurai | reverse complement strand
CTACATAATGGGTCCTCTTCTGTCTTGTCAATCTTGTTCTTCACATATTTTGTCCTCAACGCCTGTTCCTGTGCTGCGCAGGGTAGGGCGTCGGTTTCTGGTTTCAAATCAGTTTTCCGTAGCCACCACCATGATTTCTCTAAATCGATGTCAGGGTTCTCTTTCAGTTCTCTTTAGAATTGACCATGCATTCTCTTGTTTTCCCGTCTCTCTTCCATCTCCTCCTCCTTATTACTTTTATAGTCCTCTATTTTTTACGCATCCTACGGTTCTTAGCACGCCATTTTCTCTTACCTGCACTAGCATTGGTTCCACGCTCCTCTTCACATACCAACCTAGATTGTTTTCTTCCGACCTAATGCACATTTCACAGCTGATAAGTCCTCTTTCACGTTTGGCTCTGGGTACAACCTATCAACATCAGACTTTGGGTGAAACACGCCGTACCGTGTAAGTAGCTTTCTGGTCTTTCTATTCAATGTCTGCACTTTCTCCTGACTCCACTTTACTATACCCTTACCGTACCTCAGCACAACACTCGCCCATGTCTTCACAGCCTTAATCTTGTTCCTTCCACTCAGTTTCGGCCCTAAAATCAATCTCAGTCTCGTCAAGTACTCTTTCTTGAATTTATCTCTCATTTCTTCTTTCATAATGTCATCCATTTCCAGAATTCCAAGGTACTTGTATCCACCTACCTCAATTTCCTTATTGACTTCCCCACTTGGTAGTTCTATTCCTTTACTCTTCTGTATTTTACCTCTCCTCATCATCAGCATTCCACAATTCTTCATTCCAAACTCCATCCCATGTCTTTACTAAATAAATACACCGTGTTAACCAGTGAGTTTATCTTTTCTTCGTTCTTTGCATATAGTTTCAGATCATCCATAAACAATACATGGTTTACCTTCACTTTCTTTCCCTTGAACTCGTATCCTGTCCCTCAGGATCGATTTGTCTATGAGCAGTTGGTCTTTCGTTCCACGACACTTTCTTTTGCAACCCTTTTGCTCCTCTGTCAATATGTTGTTCTCCTCCACATATGCGTACATTACATCAGCTATTATTCCTATCACTAACTTCCACATTAGCGGTAGACATGTAATCGGCCAAAAATTATCGACACCAGCTCCCTTCGCTGGATCTTTCAGGTATAACACTGTTCTTCCTTTTGTCAACCAATCAGGTGTACATTCTTTTCCATTAACCATCTCGTTCACCTGGTCCGCAATTCGTTGGTGGCACCCATTCAATTTCTTTATCCAAAAACCGTGCACACCATCTGGACCTGCAGCCTTTCAGTTGCTCATCTTCCTTGTTTGTTTCTGCACTTTCTCTTTTGTAAATACTGCATCTTCGTGCTGGGGAAAGCCATTCATCTCCTTCAGTTTTTTTAACCACTCAGCTTCGTTGTTATGTTTCTCTCCTTTGTCCCATACATGTATGTCACTCCAGAATTTCTTACTTTCCTTCGCATCCGGTACAAACTTTTCATCTGAAGTGTCTCCATTGATCTCATGATATAATCGTCGCTGGTCATTCTCGAATAGTCGGTTGTGTCTTAACTGCCTTGTTTTATTCTCATATCTTTGGGTTTTTGCTTTCTTTGACAAAACTCTCTGCTTCAACTCTTCTACTACTACTAACAAGCCTTTTTCGACAATGCCATTCCTTTTCAGCAGTCGTACCTTTTAGTGTACTTATATACTTTCCTTAACTCGTCCTTTAGTTTGCTTTGTATGATTGAGATATTTTCCTGCACCCTTTTGATATCTCCCTCAATCCTCCTTTTCCACCATGGTTCTTTCTTCTCCTTGGTATCCCTCCTATAACTGCGGTTCTTCTTCAGCTCCATTTTTTCTGCAGCATAAACCGATACTGCTCTCAGCAATTTATTGGTTTCTGTGTAGTCTTTCGTGTATATATACTTCAATACTCTGTTAACCTTTCTGGTTATTATTATTATTATTATTATTATTATTATTATTATTATTATTATTATTATTATTATTAAAACTTATTTACACACGGTGGCCTTACAGTTGCCTGATTTTCAAAGGGCCGTGCTGATATATGAAAACTAATACATTTAATTACATTATTCCGTAAGATACATAATTACTAACTACAATTACCAACATTAAAAACTACAACAAATTAATATTCAAATCATTATAGCGTTTATTTAGCAAAGGTTTGAAAGACTGAAACGAAAGATTATCATAATTATTGATAATTTCATTCTGGAAGATTATTCCATGATTGTGCTCCACGGTACTAAAAACTGACTTAAAGGAAGTTTGTCCTAGGTATTTCATGAAGCATTTTATAATCATGGCTTCTCAATTCATAAGTGTCGTTATGACCAATAACGAACAAATCTGAAAGGTAATTTGGTGCCTTGCCTTGTAAAACCTTGAAGATCAATTAATGATCACGTTTTTTCAAAACAGTTTTTATTGGTTCCCATTTCAGCTTTTCAAATACCTCGGAAGATTTTATTTCATAATTCAATAAACGAGCCGCTTGAGTGATAACGATCACTCAAGCGGCTCGTTTTTGTAACTTATAAAATTTTTCAAGTTGTGTACTGCTTCCGACATTCCATATAGTCGAACAATATATGAAATGTGGTAAGACAAGCGAATTAAACATGTTTAATAATGCATCTTGATTTACCAAATCCTTTGCTCTTCTTAACAGAGCGATCGCTTTTGAAATATTTTTACATTGAGGCTCATTATGTTTTTTCCAATTTAACTGTTCGTCCATTATAACCCCCAGAACTTTTTTGTATTTTACCCGCTCTATTTTTTGATTACCAATGCCTATGTTTGGACTGTTAGGTATCTGGTTTAACTTTTGCTTAGATCTGATCAGAATGTACATGTATTTAGTTTTTTCTATGTCTAGTGTTAATTTATTGGTAATGAACTATTTGTGGACGTTGGCCAAATCATAATTTATTTTATTTTCGATGTCTGCAGACGAGTCCCCTCCACAAGATATGTTGGTATCGTCGGCAAACATGGTAGCTTTTGTTTTCTCTAAGCAATTCGGAAGGTCATTTGTGTATATGAGAAAATCAGTGGATCCAGATTCGACCTCTGTGGAACGCCGCACATAGTATCAGCAGCATTCGACACTGCATCTTTAAGTTTAAAAATTTGTTTTCCACTACATTCGGTAAATGAGACTGGAGCAGTTGTAAAGCAGTTTCTCTTATTTCACGGCATTCTAATTTAGAAAGAAGACTTTTGTGATCATCAGCGTCGAATTTTGAGATCTAGAAACAGTATGCCATTTATTAAACCTTCGTCCATAGAAATCTGTCATTGATTTATGGAGTATCAAAGTGTAGTTTCGGTGGGATTATTTGGAGTGGTGATGTGAGATCAACTTGTTTTTGTTTATAAATGCAAATAGCTGTCTGTAAATACTTTTTTCAAATATTTTTGCACCGGCTGATACAACAGAAATTGGTCTATAATTTCCACAGTTGTTTTGCCTCCCGATTTGTAAATGGGCGCTCTAACTTCCGACGACTTCATTTCATTCGAAAAAATCCCGGTGTCTAATGTTACATGCTGCAATGTGAATGTGGAAGTGGATAAATGAGAACTTCTTTATCCGTTGAATATTGTAAACCGGTTTTTTTTTGTTAACAACAGAGGGTGAACAATAACTATTTTAAAGCCTGGTTTACATATAAGCATAAGGGTAAGATCAGCACGAAAACAAAGCATGACTTCTTCTCTGAGACTTGCGAAGACAAAACAACAAGAATTTGTCCTTGTTTTGTCTTTTGTTTGCCTCTTGCCTTATGCTTGGACTATGATCTTATGCTTACGACGAACCTTATGTCGTAGGCTTGACTTCATTCCTTTGTTTTGCCTTTTGTTTTGTCCTTATGCTGGTGTTTATGCTCACGTGTGGACCAAGCCTGATCCATTGGTCACCAGGTTTTAGAACCCATCAAAATTGGTAAATTAGTCACGTTGCCAATGACGTTTTGCATAATTATCATCTAAGTTGGATTACTAATGCTGTTTGAGTTATTTCTATAAAATAAAAAAGCCAGATGTAATTAAACTCAAAACAGGAGCTTAAAATTTTTTTGGTATTGCACTTTTTACTAAAATTAATAGCAATTGTTTTTCGTTTTCGGGACTTCTAGGTGAAGGACAATATCTAAGTGGAACGTGGAGCCAGATCCATCATGGTGATTATATTGTACCTGATCAGTCTAATAAAGAAACGTCAGCCGATGGTGTATTTTACGCTGATCAGGTACGGAGGTTATGTTAGTTCCCAATTATCCCTTCCATGCATGCTGTTGTTGTGTAAAACTTTATTATTTTACTCTGTCTAACGCCAGACGATTTTACTCTGTCGAACGCCAAACGATTTTACTCGTCAAAAGGAAGACCCCTGGTCACTGCCGAAATGAAAGGGTTATTCAAAAGCACAGCAAGTACAACTTTTTTTTGTTAAATACCCTCAGGTTAACCTAAACAGACTAGTGATTGCGGCGTAAATATGGAAAAGCGATAGCAAGCAAGCCCAGCCATACTGCACTAATTAAGCTAGCGTTATCTGTAGAACTTAAATTTACAGTACCACAGCTCAATCGATGCTGGGTGAAATTGGGAGAATTGCACCCTAATTTTCAAGGTAACTTGAAATTAATGGGAGAAGGAAGGAGTTCAATACGTAGTTTGATACCAATTTTACTTGCAAAGTTTTGAACTTAACTTTGAAAGGTACCGTCCATGATTTGTTAGGCCAACACTGTAATCTGGTGTCTTCATTTGGGTGACCGCTGTGAGGATGTGATCGTTATTTGTATACCGATGACTTTAAATATCAACAAGATGGAAATAAACTTCTGGTAATAAACGATTGTCATCACGTTTTTATAATGGGATTTATAATTTCTCTTACGGTTGAATCCAAGTTAGATGGTATGCCCTGGGCTCTAAAAACCGATGATCGGAAAATGAACTACTTTCACTTGACTACCATTAATCACAAAACACTTGAGTCACTTATAAAATGCTTGAAAGTGAAAAAAATATATGGAAATGGAAATTATATTTTTCGTTCGATGAACAATTGTTTGTAGTTCTGCATTAGTTCGGAAATTTTCAGGAAATCCTGGACTTACACCTCACTCAAAACTAGACGTCACCACGTCCCTGCAGCTCCTTTCATGTCAACAAACCTGGCCCACAGGTGGAAAGACAAGAATCTGGATTAGATGAGAGACGTTTCCAGGTTTTAATTCACGTCTTGTCATAATTGCTAGGTTGTGGGTAGATGTGGTGCGTTATCTTACGTGTTCAACTCTGGTACAAATCTCACTGTCACAACACTTAATATCAAGTGGCACGGCCAGACAAACATAACCAATCCATCTCACAATCTTGCCAATCAGGATGATGAAACCGTCCCTCGTGAAGGTACAGTAAAAGTATGCCTGCCTTACCGCATATCAAGTTCATGATATGAAAAGTAGATGTTGAGTACACAACTGGTGGGCGTGAGACGATCAACACGCTTCCTGTGCGGAATATCTGAAGGATTTTCACTAAAATGTTACGACTGATTTCGATGAAATGGAATTTTATTCGAGTTTCAATAATTCAGGTAAATTATACGAGCCCAGGTAAAGTCGATCAAAATAAACAAAATAAACAAGTTCATTCAAGAATAAGTACGTTCGCTTGATGTCATAAGAACTCAACGCAACCCGCTGACTACAGGTGTTGAGGCGTCGCCTCAACAGTAACAAACTTTTGGAAAGTGGAATTCTACTCCTCAAAATGTCACTGGGTGCAACCATCAGCATGCAATCGTTCATGCTATGATTGGAACTACAAATTAGGACATAGAGGAGACACTGGAAGATGGAATCACGTAGAAGACCCTAGTGACGCGCTTATCCCGTCCCTTCCACTTTCTTCCTTGTTTCATTAATCCTCGATTATATTTCTAGCTAAAATATTTAATCAGTTATTTCAGTAAATTTGTCTGTTTTAAAAAGTTCGTAGTCCGGATTCAATTTTACCTTTTAGAGTTTATTTCCCGTTACACTTACTTTCTTAAAGCATTTGATTCATCCATTTTTATTTATTTGTTACAGTTACTGAGAACATTAAATGTATAGTCAAATGGCGATCTCTTACTCGACCACTTTATGGCATAACACCAGCCACAAGGGTGGTTAAGGGAAGATTTGTGTATGTCTCTCGTTACTCACCTGATGGCCAAATGCTTGCCATTGTACTAAACCAGAAATCAGCGAAAGATACCCGCTTGATGTACTATTCAACTCTACATGCGACAGTAACAATTGTTGATCTAAATTGTTGTGGAGGCTGCGAAGAATCTTCAGGACGGTAAAGTATATTTTGCTATTTTTATCGAATGAAATATCCTGTCGAATTTATATTAACATTTGAATATGTCTGGTAAACGATAGATTTATGAAGCATGTAGCTTTTTCCCAGATTTATTAAACATTGCAATGACCTCACTGCATATTTGTTTATGACATAAATATATTCATAACTACACACACTTCATTGGACTGTATGTAATGTTTACAAAATAAGTGGCCGTTCAGAACGGACACAAATTTTGTAAACTACTTATTAAACGTCCATTATACTACATTATCGATTAATATTTGGTAGAAAGAAAAGTTAAAAAAGTTCACTTTCAGTGTGTGTGGTAACTGATGCAAAACTGGTTGATACCGACACTAGTATTTGTAAATGTGATACAGAACTGATGTTTATTTAATCAGTTCTGCATCGTGGTACACGGACATGGGTTAAACCTTAATTTCTTTTGAATTTTCCTTATGAATTATTAACGCCTTTTATAAACTATATCAAAGAATAGGATAAGACCGTAGTGTAGCCTTATTGCTGTATGACCTGTTTTTAAATATGTCTGGAAAACCTTCTCACATGGGCGCCCTTTTTTTTCATAAATATTTTAACTCCCAGCTACCAGAATTCCACCGCAGCATCACAGAACATAAAATGATAGATAAATATGAGCGGGAGATCTGTATCAATATTTACAATGAATCACTTTTGGCTCGTCATTGATACTGATCTGATGCGTTGTTCTGAGATATGAGCTTGACTAACGTTCGCTGTTCGTCTACTGTACTCCAAGGTCCCACATGAACATCATTTACGTTCAGTCTTCAAATATGTAATCTATCTTACAAACCAATTTATGTTATTTGCCCTCAGGCATCTTTGGGAGTGCAAATAAAGTTTCTAGAGGAAAGAATAAGTATAGAGAAGTCCATTTTGCTATGAAAAACGAGAACAGACGGCAGCAACGGAGTCTGTAAATACATGTTATGGGCCGGTCTGTTAATCTCGTCTGTATCATATTTGTAGACATTGATTATTGGTTTGCGGTAAATCCTTCGGAATTAAAAGCCTATTGGTACTCCACATTTGATGGCTGTTAATGAGAATCTTTTGTTGAAAACCAACCCAATTGGCCGTCATCTGCAAACCATTAAGTAGTAGTAATAAAGCGAATACAGAATTTTCCCGATCGAAATAAACTTTTACTTCGATTTACAAGGCTAAAATTGCCTGTATCTCCAAAATATGGTTATTTAATGTATCATAACTAAAATTCAATATTCGTGTCCGATCTATGTCGGATCGCGTTATAAATTTCATGCAGTTCGACCGCTCATGTTGTATTTACTTGTTGTCAAGCAGACTCTTGAAAACTGGAGGTACCTATATCATAAAATGAAATACATCATGAAACGGTACGTACATCATGAAATGAAATGTTGGGTAACCATCTGAGTCTTTGTAGGACAATGGTCAGGTCATCTTATCTGCCGTCAAAGATTATTTGTTTGACTTTTTAACTGTTTTATTTAAATTTTTCTCAGCGGATGGTGGGTAAGTGACATTGCATGGACCCAAGACAGCTTGTTATTGATTGGTGTTACTCGTAATGGAGCTTTCTTTATTACGTCAAAGCTTGGAGAACCCATAAATCTCGTTACGTCAGGCTGTATGATGGAAATGGGTCCCAGTTTGTTCCTTCCGTTACTTCCTCGCATTACTTTACGGTACGTGAGCAGCGTTTCTTGTTGTTTACTCAGTTTTCAAAATAAATGTTGATGCGGAAGAGAATTACTGACAAGCAGGCCAATTATTTGAAATTTTCAATGGCGATGTAACTTTGTGCTTTGTTGTAAGGGTATAAAATCATTTAACAGTTGCTTCATCCTTCTTATTTGTAAATATAGGTCTTTTCAGGAAAACATTCCACCTGACTACTCTGAAATATCATCTGGTTCCGAGAAAGATGTATTCCAGCAGAAATTTTCTGTTTCTGTTCATCCGCGCCTTCCTATTTGTCTTTGCTCGGATGGTTATATGGTAACTATATTGCAATTTAAAGATAAACCCGAACATGCTGAAATTATTACAAAACTGATCGACGAGGTCTCGTCTCTTCTTCCGAGAAGGAACCACCCTGCTTTCCCAATCGTTTCTTGTGACTTGAAAAAGAAACCGCCAGATCTTTCGCAGACTTCTACAGCTCATTCCGGTGCGGGCCCACCAAGTGACAGCAGTTTAACTGGCAGCAGTTTGTCTGATACAATCCAAGGTATACTTGTTGCATTTGATGATGTTTACTGATTATCCCTTTCTTTGATTTAATGAATATGTTTAGTTCTGTTCCATGATGCTTGCACTTTAAAGATGACATGCGAAAGACTGTTAACTTTTAGGTGTAGGTGTAAGTGATGTGTTAGGTGTACGTGTAGGTTTAGAATAGTATAGGTTTAAACTTCGGTGAAAGTAGGCGTGGGTATAAGTAAGGGTTATCTGCCGAGACTAAGGGTCGCAACTTGTTCAGATCTGGAAGGTGAAAGGACTGAGGAATTCAAACAAGTTTTCACCCTAGTTCAAGGTGAATAATCAACTTATATCACGATACTTGTGAGGCAAATGTACCGAGTTAACCAAAGTACGTTCGTCAAGCTCGTAATCTGAGAGTAGCGATTTCTGAGCTCTAGACAAGAATTGAACCCGCAACTTTTTGATGACCGGTGAGAAGCTCTAACCATTGAGCCACCATGACTCAGAAAAGGTGAGCTGTGGTGCAGGTTCGTCATATGTACTCCCTAAGCGGAAGCCACGATATTATAACAATGTATTATCAGTATATATAATCATAATGATAATCATTATCATCATATCGTGGCTTCTGTTTAGGCAGCACCTTAACTCACCTTCTCTACCTTGGTAGCTCAATGGTTAGATCGTCCATCAGAAGGTCGCAGCCAATATGGATTCCATGCGGAATGTAATAGGTAGCACCTGGAAAGATGTGGAGGCCTGGACCATTGCAACAAGCTCCCCCTTAATGTAACTGAAATAAAGACGATGTTATTTACCGGGAAACGTCTCGGTATAAAGTTAAGTCAGGACCAAAGGCAGCTGAATGTCGTCATTTCAGATGACCGTGTGCTGGAACAAGTGAGTTCATCAAGATTGCTTGGTCTTGAACTGGATGGTGAACTGACGTCTTAACCATGTTAATTATATGATGTTTCTTATACGCATGCTCAAGCTAATCTTCTCAGAAAAACTTTCTGAGCCCCTGACGGGAATCGAATTCGTAACCTTCTGATCGCCGGCGAGGTGCTCTAACCATTGAGCTACATAGACTCAAATGGCGAGCAAAGGTTACATTTACTGTATGTACTAGTTCGTATAGATGGTAGACATATGTACTGCCAGTCTGCAAATCTCGATATGTCGCCTATATATTTTAGTAGTAATCAATGATGTTACGAAAAAATGTGATAGCTTGGTTGTTATATGATGTTTGTTATACGCATGCTCAAGCTAGTCTACTCAGGAAAACTTCCTGAGCCCCGACGGGAATCGAACCCGTAACCTTCTGATCGCCGGTGCGATGCTCTAACCATTGAGACACATTAACTTAGATGGTGAGCGAAGGTTACATGTATGTACTAGTTACATACTACTAGTACATGAATGTAACCATAAATGTATAACTAGTACATAAATGTAACCTTCGCTCACCATGTGAGTCTATATAGCTCAATGGTTAGAGCATCTCACCGGCGATCAGAAGGTTACGGGTTCGATGCCCGTCAGGGGCTCAGAAAGTTTTTCTGAGTAGACTAGCTTGAGCATGCGTATAACAAACATCATATAACAAACAAGCTACCACATTTTTTCATAACATGTTAATTATATTAGTTAGAGAGTTTCTCAAAGATTAGGAATTCTTAATAAGATAAAATCTCCTATATCTTTTGCTCAAAGGATTTTGTTTTATAACGGTACTATTAGACCTATTATGAATTACACTAGCATAATCTGGCACACATGTAGTAAGGATAGTTTGCAAGTAATTATGCTGCTGCAAAAGAGAGCAGCAAGGATTATTTTAGATGCTGAATCTCGATCTTCGTCAATTCCTTTATTTAATAAGTTACATTGGTTGCCGTTTTACATCGAGGCTAGGATAGATAAGCGTCTGATTATATATAAACATACCCAGCTTAGAGTTCCTATGTATTTGAATGATGCACTAGTATTGAACTCCGACATACATTCTGGAAACACTCGCTATTCAAAATTTAATTTTGTATATCCTAAGTACAATCGTGTGACTGAAGGCAGTAGATCCTTTTTTGTGTCTGCCGTACAGTTGTGGAATAGTCTCCCAGTGGAACTTAAATCAAAGCCTGCCTTGAAAAGCTTTAAGTCCGCACTCCGTGACTTCTACCACAAAGAACAATTGTCGTTAACACATTTTAAGCCCTATTGAATAATTATTATATTGTGGTATACTTAAATATTAGGAAATATAATTTTAATCCTAGCTTTGATTAACTTAGCACCTAATTATGTATGTAATAATCTGTTTATTTTAATGACATTTTACTGTAAATATCATGTTTATTATTTGAGAGCCACAAGTTTATAAGTGTTTGTCACTTTTAAGTGTTACCCTCGTTCAATAAAGTCTCACCTTACCTCACCTTACTTTACCTTACCGCGGGTTCGATTCCCGCCTGGGTCTCCGATATCGTTTTTCTCAAATTACGAGTTTGACGAACGTACGCTGGTCGTCTAATATACACCAAGCTCCCACATGCGCAAGATTTTTTTTCAACATTCAGTCAAACATACCAAAGTTGCATCAAAAGATGGATGCATATCGTGATATAAGTGTAGTTTGCAAGGGAAGGTGTACCTATAGATGTAGGTTTAATAAAGTAAATGGTTTGAACCTGGGAGAATCATTAAATGTTTACCAACAGTCTTTCTCAAGACTACACTAACCTGGACGATCAACTTCCACAAACATTAGATGTAGGTTTGGATATAGTGGTAGGTATCGATATAGGTGTAAGGGAAAATGTGCGTGTAAGGAAAAATGTAGGTGTTGGTGAAGGCGAAAGTGTATATGTGGGTGTACATGTGGGTGTAGGTGCACAGTGCTCTGTTTCATCAACTTTTCAAGATCATGTGACCTACCAACTTATGTTTACACCTTTCTGTCCTTAGTTTCCTTAACTGTCCCGTAAGTCACCCATTCAACTTTGAACTTTCCCGGTAAGAGGAAATTAGAGAACCTGGACAAATCAACAATGTTTAGTAGAGTTTTGGGAAATTCTTTTCATATGTGACCAGACGTGCGCGCCAGTTACCGGAGTAGGATTTGAACACCTAATCTCATTGAAGGGAAGTTATATTTTTGACGATGGATCCAGGGAAGTCCGTAGAAGCTAATGAGGTCTGGTGATATGTATTACTTGTACACTTAATAAAGGAAATCCATTATTTTTGTTCTTATTTGAAAGAAATTTTTTTTTCGTAGGTTACGGGATAACTAAGAATTTCGAAGCTGGTGTCTTAACTTTTGGAGACACAGATGGTAAGGCTAGGAGTAACGCTAAACTACGGAAGATGACCAAACGGCAGAAGCTCTTGAGAGCTGAAAATTTTCTTCTTCAGGCTTTGGGTATTGGAACAACCTGTGGCCCACACTGGTCAAGTAGCATGTCTGTGACCATGAATTTGGTAATCCATACATGGGGCCAATTGTTCTGGTTTTTACTTGAAGACGAGAGTAACTCTTCCTTGCTCTCTGTTAGGGATATCCCATTCGGTCACACTACCAAATTCGTGCAGTCAGCTTTAGAGATTTTTCAGTGGGACATGGCATACCAACACTGCCTACCGTGGTTAAGTGAATTGGCAAATTGTACTATTAAATCTCTGGTAACCTCCAAAAGGTTTGGTCAGAAGGAAATCATTGATGTCTGCTTAAGTTTACTCCACATGGCTGAGGCAAGTGTAAACCACGTCTACGCTTGGCGTGCGGCAAGCAACCTGTCTTCCGTTCATCTTTTAGGTGACAGCTTTTCACCTCTTTGTGATGTGGTTTTTATTCCTACGACAGGAAACCCAAAGTTTTCCAGAAACCCACAAACTCACGCCATTCAAACGAACAACAACCTCGACTGCAAATTACAACGTTCCTGGCTGATGCTTTACAGCTATATTTCCAAGATTTACCGATCGAGAGGAAAGTGTAGGAGAGGCGATGAAAAAGATCAAATTCCTTACCAGCCGGTCGTCGAAAGTCTTTGCTTTGTTCAAAACAAACTACAAGAAATTATCTGTCCAAGAAATCTCTTGACATTAAATAAAATGGATAGTCCGTTTGGTCAAGGTATTTGAAATATCTAATGTCAGTTGACAGTTTCAAAAGGTAAACGATAAACAAACACCGAAAAATACTGACATCTGGAGAACCTAAGTATAAAAAAAAACAAGTCGAAATATCATCAATTGATATTAAGTTGAAACACCATCGTAATTATTTTTTCATCTTCTTGTATATATGATATTTTGGATTTTCAAAATTTTTGAGTGTTTGTTTTATCCTTTTGTACGGTATTTCTTGCCCTTAGGATTTAAACTTGTTCATTTTCTTTGCTTTGATGGAAAAATTCTGTTGAAACAAAACGCCGTCGGTAAATGAAAAACGCCTGTTCTTCAAGTTTTCTATTAAGGAAGTTCTACCAGAAAGACTTTCGTAATTCATTGTTGACAAAACAATTGTAAAGCGTTGTCATTTCAACATTTTTCTCATATTTTTTAGGTCGTAAGTTGTATCTGGAAGGAAAAACTTCGCATGCTGTTTGTCTCTTAAAGAAATCGTTCGACGATAGCAAAAACAGTATGCATGGTGAACCTGTGAAGACACATTTAAAATCTCATATGGAGGCAAGTGTCCAGGGTACGGTGGAAAGTGAAAGAAGCAACATTTCGGAAATTGGTGCGTCTTTAATTGCAGACGAGTTGTCCATTCAATTGAAAAGAGATACCGACACCTTGATGGCTATTTTGCTAATAAACTTGGAGAATTATGATCTTAAAGCTGCTTTGGGCTTGGTCTATTCTTTCATCGACATTAACAGACGTATTAAATTACAGTACCTACTGAATGCTAGCGGAAGACTGGAGGAGAGCCCACCAATATTTCCAGCTGATGACTCCCATGGAAAAGTTACATCCTCAACGTCCTTAACGGTGCTTAAGCTGTCACAGCTGCAGAGATATCCTTTGGCTTGGGTGGTGGATAATAGTGGACTTCCAGTGGTGCAACAACTTGCAAGATTTATGTCCTGTTACTTTACCAATTTACCTCTTACTATCCCACTGCCATTCCAGCCTAGCCGGCCAACCTCACACAGTGATGAGCTTAAAGATGGTAGGCTTTAGAGGAACGTAGCCTAATTTTGTTTACTTATAAAGTGTAATTATCACAAAGATTATTTTCTTACTCCTTTTAGTCTAAAAACTGCTCTAGTTGCCATTTCTCTTTAAGAACACGTCTCACTCGAGCTTTTGCTCGAAACGTCAGAATTTTTCTAAATTATAAATTCGGCAGTCTACCTTACCTTTGAACTTTCTACATAGTTACCACAGGTATTTTCTCAGAAACTGAGTATTTACCTCGTAGCGCGTCGCTATATTTTTGACAATAATTATACTAATTTCTAAGAACTACAGCCAGCCGACAATTTGGAAAAATAATGCAAAACAAAACCCAATCCGCTAAGTAGTTTGAATCAAAAAGATATGAGTCAAAATCAAGACAAAATTTGAATAGTGATATTTTTGAGTTTATTTCATGGACTAACGATGATTTGGAAATAAAGTGAAAATCTTTGCATCAAAAGCTGGAGAATAAATAAGTTGGGACGTAGCGACAAAGGATAAACCATAACAATAAGCATACCGGTTAAAGTTATCGGACTGAGATTTAACCTGAGGTTTTTGCTGTAATTTTTCCCAGTCACTTTTGCGTCGATCGTGCAAACGCATTAGGGAGTTCAATTTCGTCCCAAGGGTATTTTGCGTCAACGGCAAAAGTTCGACAAAATGATTCTGACATCGGCCGGTCAATGCAATAATCTGATTGGGGCGTTTCAGAAATCAGTTAATTCAGCAGGTGTATAATATATACATCTAAATCTGGATGCTACGAAATTTCTTCTGCATTAACTTTGGCCACTAATTGGAAATAAATAGCCTCGGTTGAAGTTATGAACCACGTTTTGCTCTTGTTTATATTTATTAAAAAAATGATGGATTTATGGTGAATTATGGGAGCTAATAGCTTTTATAACGAATGTTATGTATGAATAACTTTGGAGGCCATTGAATATTTCTTATTCATTATTAAAGTCAACCAAGAAAGCAACGACAAACAAACTGAGACTACATAAATTATCGTATTAAACGACCCAGAAATTCTGCGTATTTTTGGTGACCGGCTGATGGGGAGTTAGTTTTTGCGACCCATTCTAAAGAAAAGATCTCTTCTCATAAGTAACAACAAGTGTACAACACAGTACGTGAGGGGTGGGCCATGTTATTATCCCCCATTAAATAAGCTAGGGTAGTCTAATGTTTTCGTTGTAAGAATTTAAGGCTATTCTCTATTGGAAATTATCATTCATGCAATATTAAAAATATTTACACCGAGCAGGCCTGTTAGTGTAGATTATGGTTGGAAAAATAGCATTATTTTATTTGTATTTTATCTGTCCATCATTGGTGATATAGTTTGTATTTTTATTCATATTTTACCTGTTAATCTCAGGTGATATATTTTATATTAGTACAGTACCGTCCACTTCTATCGTAACACATTTTTTTGTCCATTGTCTCTTTTTTTTATCGTCTATTTTAACATAATTTATTTGTAAACTCCGACCTGCGAACGAAATGTCTTCGTCAAAGAGAAACGTATGTAAATAAGTTCCTGTATTTTATTCTCTTAACGTTTCTCCCTAACGAATGGCCTTCTTTCAAAACATCTACATTCCATGTTTTGGAATTCAGTAGTAACTAACCTGGCTATGTTTAGATTTGGATTTCAACACTGCCTGCGCGAAGAACTACTATTGAAGAACTCGACGGAACACGAAAATTCCCGACGAACTACAGTATAATCATACCAGTTCAAAGCTTTGTTGCTCCTCGATCATTATGTATAAGCACGTGCGTATGTGTGTGCCCTATGTTATCTAAAAACTCGAAAATGGTTGTGGGGATCACCGCAAGAATACTGGCGCATCAAATTGCATCGAAACGCTAAAATTCGAAGTGAAAACCGCGAAAATAGTTACTTCCACTGTGTTAGCGAGGCGACAAACCGAATATACGCCACCGGATGTTTGGATCTGCCTCTGTTCCGTAATCAAGCACATGACTTCGTGATCTGAATGTTGTGTGCAGACGCTTGAACCTCCAGTGCTTAATCCGTAAAGGCTACACACGCATACTACAATCACGCTTACTTCGGGCAGCTAAATTATCTGGATTGTGATCGTGATCGAGAGCTATCCCGGTCGCAATTCTGATAAAATTATCTGCGTGTACAAGCATGAAAACAAGTCGGGGAGAAAAAACCGTTTACACAGCGCCAATGAAAGCTGAACTCCATGATGAAAGTATTAAGCAATAACATTATTGTTCGCAGATACTGTTGACGAAAGAATAATAGACAGCAAATAAAGGAATAGACGATAGACGGACGGACGATAGACGATAAACGGACGGACGATAGACCATAGACGATGTTAAGATAGGTAGTATAAAAAGCCCCTGGGGAATCCCTGTACCGTATCTAAAATAAATTTAATATAATTTTAGTATAAATTTAAATTGATAAATAAATTTATAAACAGATAACCAAATAAATTAATAGATAAATATCAGAAGATTTATCAAATGCTTGGGCATTGAGTTCGATGAGAAACTTAGTTGGGAAAAGCAAATTCAAACAATTTGCAAAAAGGCCATCGCAGGCATTGTAGTCATCAGACGTGTTAAGCCTTGTGTACCACATGAGACATTACAAGTTATATACAAAGCCTTAGTGCAACCTTATTTTGATTATTGCTCCCCTCTTTGGG
>JBAHVQ010000408.1:64194-78383 GCA_036872915.1 Nanipora kamurai | reverse complement strand
TTCATTTTTGGATACCGCCGAAATGACATCATCGACATATCGTTTCCAGAACAAAGGTTTCACTGGTGATGAAGCCATTGCTATTTGTTCAACATCTTCCATCTCTATGACGTTACGACGCTTAGATCACCCCTGATGAAGACACTAGACCGGAGGGTCGTGAACTGTAATTTCTTTAAGTTACGTTCATAAAATCTACAAACCAGAGTAGCATTTGGTATGTCGGGTATTTCTAACTTGTTTCTCCGGATATCCCTAGCAAACAACTAACGGCTTCTACCTTCTCACGCCTCAACGAAAGAATCGTGAAGCCACTGCTTAGACCTCGTCAGCAAACAGGGTGTACTGTTATGAATAGATTTTACACCTTTCTCCGCTTAGTTAATCTCAAGCGAAAACTATTTCAATGCATTATATCTAAGATTCAATCAAAATCGTGAATGCTATTTCATAAACTCGTGGCTCGTGTTTTACCAGGGGCTACAAACACTCAAGAACAATGAAAACTACCAGACCATTGACCTGGAGGTTCTCATCACCAGGCACGAGTTTGTGAAATATTACATAATAATACTAGCAAAACCTAAAATAGGACGGAAAGGAAAGGTTTTTAGGGATCAATCAGTTGTTTTTTCCTCGTCAGTATTTCCCAATTTCATTTCCCCTTTTGCTTGTGTTTTTTTTTTTTTCACCCTTTAACACACAGTGTCCGATGTATCGGACACCAAGAACATAAGAACAAACAAGAGGACAAAGCAAAAAAAAAAAAGAACAAAGAACAAAAGAAAAAAAAATTATGCGTTAAAAGGTTAAATCAGAAACATTGACGAGTCGGAATCCGAACAGAATCTCAATTAAGCTGTGACGTTTTAATCCTGGTATTGCAAGGTTATAAGTTATTCCTGTTATTTCATAATATACATAAGAAGAATTTCTCAGTTCTGCTTGGCTGAGAGCAGTGCAATTTGATAGTAACACAGTGGCGAAAAAAGGTAATTCCGTGCAAATTTAACCCTTTGCTGTCCGCGAACTTTCCCCTTGATGAGTAAAACCGTCTGGCGTTAGCCAGATTAAAATACTGAAGTTTCCATAGGTCACTGAGGATCTATACGGTCAGGAAGGAGCTGAGGAGATAGGTTTTAAACCCTTGTTAACCCTTTCCAGTCCGAGGACTTTCTCCTTGACGAGTAAAATCGTCTGGCGTTTGCCAGATTAAAGTACTAAAGTTTCCATAGGTCACTGAGGACCTATAGGGACAGGAAGGAGTTAATGAGGCACAATATATCCCAATTGATTAGAAAGGCCTGTTTGTCGTTAACTACGGCCTCTTGATTATAGAAAAATTAGGAGAAATTGTGTTTGAAAACACAGCCTGCCTTTTTTCAGCAGATTTCTATTGGCAGTTACTCACATCACTTCGTGGTGAATTTTTCATGTATAGTATTAATTGGTAGTAGCATGATTTCTCGTGTTACTTAGATAAACACGCACAAATGGTCGTTTGAAATTCATTAAATAGCACTCGTCCTTCGGACTCTTGCTATTTTGATGCCCTGGTAGCTATTTGGAAAAATTCACTCGCTCGGATTTTTTCCAAAGTGCCCTCAAAATCATGCCCTTACCTATACTAATTTGTTCATCTAATTTTGATCTCATGTAAAAATGCTTTTGCATGAAGGGAGAACGCCGTTCTGAATGTTTAGAAATCTCATCTAGTTCGAAGTATATGCAATTTTTTTGCATGCAAATTCGATACATTTGAAATCATATTCTCCATAAAGATAGTTAGAATTTACAGAATGAGGAATATCTCAAAAAGATAACTGGTCGAACTTCTTGAAACTTTGCATGTTAATGGGAGTAAATGGTCATACCCCATTAAAAGAATAATATAAAATTTAATTTGTTTATTTTTTAATTGATTTCGAACTTTCAAATGGAACGTTTAGGTTTGTAGAAATCTTCGTATGCTCAGCTGTGAATGCAGTACAATAGAGATTAAATTGACAAATTTAGTTTTATGAGTAGAGGAAGTCCAAGATCAAGTGATTTCCTTGACAACATTGTAACGGGAACACTGGACTGCGTTATCCTAATTAGCGTACCCATACAAATTCTCGATACATTCTACCTTTTATTCTCAGAGATGTTCCTCATTCTGTATAATTTATTTGTATGTACCTTCATTGCAATTGTTCTTTTCATGTAGGACCAAGACGAAGAGCGTAATCAGGTCGTTATTCAGAAATGTGGAGAAACTCTTACATGGCTGAGGAGATTGCTCCCGTTTTCAGCTTTCTTGGGTGCCACACCTGAAATCCTCGATGGTATACTTACCTTGCTTGCTGAACTACCATTGAGCACTGAAACTGTTAGTATACTGGCTCAGTACTTTCATACCATACCATCCTCGTTAAGTTTGTCTACCACAGAGAAGCTCAAGAGACTGACACGAAAACTCAGAAACTCTCATGGACCTATGGGAATGGGAAATGGCGAGCCACTGTCGGTTGTATTTCAAGAAAAATGTGAAGAACGAAGAAGGGAGAGCGAAGAAATTCCGAGTATTCGGCCACACGAACATCCCCTGCACTTCGAAACAGGCTTTGAATTTTGCAATTCGCTGTCTTATCAGAAAGACTCAGCCTACTTGCGTTTTCTGGATACGTTTCTCTTAATCACAGTGTCTAAGAACATCACTGAAAGAGACCATCAGGCCGCTCCGTTGATCTTGCCTTACAAGAAACAATTAGAACTCGTGGAAATTTCTGCGTACGAACGACAAATAGAAAGGACTGCAAGAAGATGGAAGCCTTTAAGCCACACAAGGGTCAGGGTTCAACGAAGTCAAAGCTTTCAAGATGTGAGAAGGAAGACACATGGTCCATTGTTTCAATCAGATGGTGATGATAAGAGTGATAGGAAGCCTGTACATCGTAGTAACAGTCTAACCGACCTTCGAAATGTTCAGAATAGCAAATTAAGTGACAAAGTTCTCACCATGTTGCCGAGATTGGTGTGGTTGAGAAAATGGTGTTCTGTCGAAGAAGGACACAAAGCGAGCCAAAGTAGTAACGGTAGCGCGTCACTGTTAAACAGTACTAACTTCCAACCAGCAATTAGAGTCCAGGCCCCTCTTAGGATGATTGTGAATACTTTTTGGCTTATGGAAAATTACTACAAGGATTTTGTCGACTCCAAAGGAAGGTGCGTGAAAGTTCAAAGCCGGCGAAGCAGAAGAAGGAAGGAAACGAAAGGAAGTAGTGAAAATTCGAAGAAATCTGAAAAGAGATCCGAAAGAGAAGGACGAACACAGAGGAGAGGACAAGGACCTGAATTGCAAAAGAAAGTAGAAACGCGCGAAATTGGCCAAACGTCAGCTGAGAAGGTGCGAACTGAGGTAAATGAACCAGAAGAGGTGATTGGACTGGAAAAGAAACAGCTGGTTTCAGATACGTCACTAAAGACGCAGTGTAGACAAAGGAGGAAGTTGAGAATGACACCGGAGAAAAAAACAAATGAAGATACCAGTTGGCATGTTGTTAACAGGAGCCAAGATCAACCGTCAATAATCGTTCAAGATTTTGGTAGTAAAGCTCAAATTGTAGATGCTCCAGCAACATCTAAAAACGAAAAGAACTTATCGTCATCATCATTAGGATCTATTAGCAGCAAATCAAAACATATAGAGCCTGTTATGGAAGAACTACCACTGTTATCATTACCTGTTTTGGATAACTCCTCAATGGTTAGTTGTTATATCCATAGTCCGCAGTGGTGGTATGGTGAATGGTTTCATTATAGTAGATTTTAATCGGGAAGATGTTGACCTGGCAGACATTTAGGGCACACAAGACATCTGTTTAAATTTCGAAGTCATGGTTCAAACCTATCTCTTTGTCCCCGTAGTGTTCACTGCGTGTATAATCATATATTACCTAGCAGCTTAGTGACAGTGTTTGGTATTGTGATAGCCTTTTCCTCTTAGTACATTTGTGAACTAAACTACCAGTTCTCCTTGCACCAAGTTTCCTACAAAAGTGTACTTCCTCCTATACTTGCAATGATGACACAAATGTGGCATTAAAAATATCTTAGTTGCTGTATTTATCCGGAGGATAATAAGTATTAACCACTGACGTGCAACTAGACATCGGGGGGATGCGAAACATGTTAGTCAGTAAGGTGGCACTGGTCAAAAGAAAATATCAAGAAATATTGGGGTCATTTCACTTAGTGCTAAGCCTTTGCTCTAACAGTAGAGTGTTTAAGTCAAGAGTGTCAATTATTTGAGTTCAATGGCCTGAAACTCAGTTTTGGAGTAATATTTTGGTGCACTGCTATGTCCGTGGTTTGAAGGACTATGTAGATCGATTATTAGGATGTCAGCAAGGTTTTGTGGGTTTTTTTAGTTGATTAAATGAACAGGTATAGATCTAGAGGACCAGGATCTGTGGATTCAAGGAATGTTCTCAGGAATGTAGCGATCCCACTTTTATTGTGGTGGTTGTCAGAGAAATTTACAGAATAATTTAGCATAGACAAAAATTTTTTCTACTTTACCAAACCAAATTTAGCTCGAATTTTAATATCAACACAGTCGATTTTTGCCCCAGATTTTTTTTACCATTGTTTAGTGACGACGCGACGAGGTTGTACTCAATAATCATTTAGGTGACAGACGCAACCGTAATAACGTTTTTACATTTGTTTCAGTGATAGCAATGGGCCCCTACAAGAGGGCCCTTACAAATTGGCCCTTGTGTCGCTCAAACCCAAGCCCCCAGCCGTCCCGTAGCTCGAACTTTTAACCTTTCAGCAGTTTAACTTAGAGCAAAGTAAATAGCGACAAATTAACAAAAGGAACTAACGAGTAAGTACAATTCAGTACAAGAGGGCTGTCTTCGCAATGATATGAACAAGCTATTAGCTCTGAGAGCGTTTTTCCCTTTTTTCCCACTTACTAACGACATTGGGTGGCTTGGTAAAGTGATTTAAACGCGTTTTACCCACGGATAACTTCCATTACCTCAAAAGACAATTACAAATCTGTCAGCACTGTTTGTTTCCTGCATTCTTAAGACTAGACTTTGCGCTTATTGGTTATAACTGCCGGAACGTGGACAAGCGCACCTCATCCAACACCGAGAACTGCGACCTCACTACTACTACTTTAGGAAGTAGTGTTTCTGACAGTATTGTTGTTGCATTTGACGCCAGAACCTGTGGTGATCTCTGACATTTTGGTGGAAAAAGACATCAGTTGCCTAGGCTACTTGTTCCTTCCATATTCTCCACAATCCACCGCTATTTTGTTCCTAGTTTGATGTCTGGGTGATTCTGGGTGAACATTGCTTTGGCGTGTTATGGAGCAGTGATGCAGCATGATGGGATTGCTTGTTACTAGATTTTCTGCACTTCATATTGAAATGAAATTTACGTGTGCTGTTTTTGTTTAACGACGTATTTCAGTTGATTTCGATGTTCTGTTGATTGTAGGTTTGTAACGATAACGGCAATAGCTGCACTAACAATTCTCCAGAAGTACTACCCTTGAATTTGCATAAGATAATTCAGACAACTGACACAGGGAGTGATGTTAAAGATGAAATTCATGCAAGTCGTCAGCTGCCCTTCACAGAAAATAGTGAACTACTTAGCTCGGAATCGTTAAGGTTTGTATGGTGATTTCAAATATATGAATTGGTGAAATGTTTTCATGGTAAACCATATTATTTATTGTTAATGAACACCAGTAACGTCCCATGACGGTATGCACTGGGGACACGAGGTCTGGCGGCCTATGACTTAATTTACCAACCGACCTCGCTTGTTTTCTCGCTAAAAATAATTGTTTTACCCAGAATTTTACCAGCTACTCCAGGCTTTCCTCACTGACTAGCCGTTTGAAATGGCGCCGTTAAACCATCCAGAGCGCATCCATTCAGGTCATATTTACGCTTTGATTTGAATACATTTAATTTTTTTTAATTTTTGGTTTATTATACATATTCAGTAGCTACAAGCTAAACTATAATATGTTTACAAATTCAAAAAATTTCAGCATGACTCAATTTCATTACTATAAAACTAGTTAACTATAAAAATCAATTGGATTTATCCTCAGTTATATTACAACGTAACCCAACTAATTACTATAAGACTAGTTGACTATAAAAACTATTCAGATTGCTACATACTGTATACTGAGGATTTCCTTACAATGAGAGATTAAAAATCTAAAAATCAATCCATTTAGACTCATTTAATCTCAGATTGTATTAATTAATAACAAAAACTATTGGACTACGTTTAAATCTCTTAGTTCTGCAGTTCTAGTGATAATAACTTTGATCACTTAATCTGGTAACTCTATCCCTCATATCTCCAATCTTTTCTGGAAGAAAACTGTGTAACTTGTCATGTTGCCATTCCATTTCCTTTCTTTTTTTGCATTAAGTTCCATATGTTGCTTCCTTGCAAACTGCAGTACTCTGTAAACATTGGCTTGGGAATTACCATTAAGATTGCCAAAGGTATAATTGGAAACCTCAGATACCTCTGATCAAGTAATGTCATCCGTGAACGTTGTAATATCCCCTTCATCATCTGTAGCCTTACATATACAGGGTGATTGAAAAGTAACTCCCTTTTTTAAAATACTTATAATTTATTTGTTAACTATAATTTTAACAAGAAATGAATATGAGAAGAAAGCGTAATGTTTCTTAACGTATGAGATTTGATTCTCGTACATTTAGGAACATACACAAAAAATTTCAGGAAAATATTACAATATATAAATAATTTCTAACTATTTTAAAATAGGGAGTTACTTTTCAATCACCCTGTATATCAGCTGGGAACCTATCTTGAGGTATTTTGAAAGGTAGATCATTAACATAAACGATGAAGGCGATTGGGCCAACTTTACTACCTTGAGGGACCCCTCCTCTAACATTTTTGGTACCAGAACATGCATTTCCATACTTAGTAATTTGCAATCTGTTGTATAAGTAAGATCCCAACCACGCAACCAAAGCTGGGCGGACACGAATATTCGAAAAGTTCTCCAACAGTTTGTTGTGTTCAATTAAATCAAATGCCTTACGAATGTCGAAAAAACTATGCGCACGATCTTACATGGAGACTCAAATGCCCTATACCATTTATGCAATAGGCTGATAAGAGCCAGGAAGACCCCCGAACTGTGATACACTAAGTTGGTCTCGTACATCTTTATGGATCCACTCAGCTGCATACGATTCTTGTATACTTTAACTAATACACTTGCTAAGGCAGTTGGTCTTAATTCGTCGACAACAGAACAAGGTATAGCTTTTGGAACCGCACATAAGATGTATATTTTCCATCTAGCTGGGAAAGTCTTAGAGCCAAACGATTAATTAAATATGTTAGTCAAGGAACTGCCAAAAAATTTAGCAAACGTCGTGTATAACTTGATAACCAGGTCATATGGTCCAGGTGATTTATTCTCGTTAAGATGTTTTAACTTGTTTTCGATAATCTCACTCGTAATCGCAGGAAGTCGCTCAAGTAATTTAGCTGACGTCCATTCACTTCGAATCTGTGGGAAATTTTTCGTAAGACTTGCAAAGAACGAGTTTATATGATCGGCTATTTGTTTTTCATTCATAGAGTTACCATTTTCTAGACTTGTTAACTTCACAATGCTATTCGGTTTTCCTATAAGCTTATTAATATTTTCCACCATGCTTTTGGATTAGAACAACGGGTTGGCCGAATTTTACTGTCGTAAAACGTATTCTTCTCCTTGCGAATCTCACGTGCGATTAATCGACATAGAGCTTTGAAGTTTCCTCCTCTATCTTGATTGTAAGCCTTACCTCGTTTGGCTAAAAGACGCTTTGTTCTTCCAGTTATGAAAGGCTTGCCATTTTCATGTAACCTTACAGTCTGTTTCGGAAAGAAGGCATCAATCATCTCATTTGTTAATCCCAGAAATACATCAACGTTACTATCTATACATTCTGCATTGAAAACTGGTGACCAATCATAGGATATTAAGTATTCGCTAAAAGCCTGTAAACTGGAATACCTGAGTGGTCTTACTTAAATCTTTCTTATCGTCTTCCTTTCCTTACATATAAACTGAACTTCAAATTGCCCTTTAATTACACGGTTGTCAGATGTCGCTATTGGAGCTAGTACTGTAGGATTATCGTACCAGTTGGCTAAATTCGTTAAGATTAATTCAAGAATAGCCGTTCCTCTAGTTGGTACCTTCACCAGCTGTTAAAGGTGACAATATTTGGAGATAAGCTTAACTTGAAAACCATTACTTGAAGGATTAAAATCTCCAGCTTCCACTTTCATATGTTGGAAGATCACAACAGTAACAGAAGTAATCATAAAAACTATCCAGATCACTCGAGGTTAACGTCGGGGGGGAGACAATACATGCCACAAGAATTCTGGATATCGATCTAGGAAGCCGTTTGGACGGCTTCAAAGGTCGGTTGTACCAGGTCTTCACGAATTTTAACTGGGATATTGTTACGTTCGTATAGTGCCACACCGCCGCCTCTTCCACCGTCTTCGTCCTTTCTTATGATAGTCAAGCCAGGGATATGCACAGCTTCATTTAGTAAATTTTCAGTTAAACAAGCTTCTGTAACCATAACAACGTCCGGTTTATGTTGATCAATTAAAGCTAACTACTCATCTCCCTTATTAAGATCTGATCTTAGAATGAACACATTTGGTAGAGCATGGCTATTAGCCATTGTAACTTGACCAACCAAGGCTACTATGATCAAATTTGGGAATAGATACATTAATGGCTAAAGTGAACTGTATAAAAAAATAATTTACCCGAACTGGGACAGAGTGGAAATGTTTTTGTATTTGGACCTACCAAAAACGGTAAATAACGTATTTATATTATACCTTAACTGTAAGTTCTCCAATCAGAGAGCTAGATTTGTACTACGTGACTATTCAATTTATCCTCGAATCACGCGCACAGCGGGTGGTGTCAATAGTAGATGAACAGGAAGATGTTTCACTCATTTTTTATACAGTGTTCACGATTGTTTCGGTATATTATATAATTTATAGACCTTTCGCTCGGGGTATTTCACAAAAAAATCACTCCTTGCGATGAAATCTCCTCGGGCTTCGCTCCTGAGATATTTCATTTCACGGAGTAATTTTTTGTGCAATACCCCTCGCTCCAGGTCTATAAATGATAAATATTTTTATTTAGCGTTATCGTAAGACATTAATAGCCCGACGTCGAATTAAATTTTACGCAATTATTAAAGAATGAGAAAAGGAAAGAGTCAATAATCTTTATTTATTTTTCATCATTATTTATTACGAATGTCGTTGAAATGTATTCAGACTTTTTAAAGAAAAAAAGGGAAAATAGTGAATAATATGCTAATGCTATCAACTGTCAAAAAAGTTTTTGGTGGAACTTTCGTTGACTGTCATCAAATATCGGAAATAGCCGCCTGCTGCTGCCAATCAAATTTCAGGAATGCCCAGGATTCTGCCCACTCATGATTATTGAAATAATATAAAATGGAATAATTTTCGTCAATGTATTTCCACGAATTTTACCCGAACCCATTGGAGGAGATTGGGCTCATTCTCGCAATGTCGCCCAGTTAAGTCGCTTGGCTTTGACTTACATTTTTGATATATTCATTTCATAGTGTTGGCCAAGTAAGAACTGACGTTGTTAGTGCGATGAAACCCATTGTTGTTGGCAACGCATTATCAATTAAAACTAAACAAAGAGGTGAAGAGATTAAACGCAAGAAACCAACAAAAAGGAAAGTACGGGAAGAAAGCAGCTGTAGTGAAACATCTAGCAAATTTTCGACGCAGTCAGTCGATGAAGCTAGTCTTCTAAGGAGAATTATTAGATCAGAAATGAGAAAATTTGTCAAGGTCTGTGTTTACAATACATTTTATGTTTTTATTTTGCTATTATTCGTTCATTCGAACACTCCTGCGTTTCGTGCATTTGTTTGTCGGTTTGTCGGTCAAATGGTTAGTTGCTTGATTGGCTTTTGTTTTCTGTTTGTTTTTTGTGCACCTTAAAAATAATCTTAGTGTTAAGACTAGGAAGTGCAATTGAAAATTCTACGCTACCTGTGGGTTCAAACAGTAGAGTGTGACTATGTTCAAACACGGTTTTAATTATGAATGAACAGCATCTCATAACAAGAACTGAAATTTACAAGAGCACTTTCGGATGATAAAACAGCAATTTTCAAATCACGCAACACTTTGGATGGTTTTACTTTACCTGTATTCTTCAATGAGTTAGATTAGGAACAATAATACAATACAATAAACTTTAGTGAATGTAGACAAATACGCTTAGCTTTACTCAGCTATTTTACTGGTATTGCCACAGCAATTATTGAATAAATTAAAATATTCGTAATATTGAATATACCGAGGAAACAAAAGACTTCTAACTATTAAACACCATACTGATTCTAAAATTTGGTCAATGTCAATATTCCTAGTGTAATGCCTAAAAGCTTTATAGCACTCTGCAGATCTCGCTGTGTCCCGAAGGGTATTCCATAATTTTTGCTGCTCGATACCGCCAGGAATTTAGCCCGTACGTAGTGACATTTACCTTCGCCAGTTTTAAAATATCTTCCCTCGCAGTGTATGCACGCTTTATTAAGATCCAATAAATTCTTCAAGCTCTTTGACTTATGAAGTATATAAGTAAATGAAGTATAAATTTTGAAGGCAAAACGAATAATGCGTTCGTTTACTTTACTTAATTCATAAGCTGATGTCCTGTTGCAGAAGTACAAGATTTCAGAGCAGTAGTCGAAATGTGGAGCAATAAATGAAGTATAAATTTTGAATCTTATTTCCAACGGAAGCATACTCCTCATACGTTCTAGCACAGCGATCTGCTGCGATACTTCCCGACAAACTTTCGCCACATGTTTATCAAATTTCTGTTCTAGATCCTCACTGTTGGAAATAACTATATTTTCACAACAGAATTCATATATAATATAATATAATATAATGTAATGTAATGTAATATAATATAATATAATATAATATAATATAATATAATATAATATAATATAATATCAGCGATTGAAATACCAGCCGGAAAAAGTAGTTGGGTGATAAAAATTATTGCCCAGCAAATAATTCTTAATAAGGCCATACTGAATATGGAGACATGAAGAAATTGTAATAAAATTTTTTTATTAAAAGCTTCACGTTTCGTCACTACACAAGTAACATCATAAGAATGAAAAGGATGTAATTGTATGTATTGATGTATGTATTGATGTGATGGAAGGAGAGAAGGAAATAGAAGTATCAGTGAGTGAGAGAATGAGTATCCGGAAAGAAAGAAATCAATACAATGCTAAAGGAAACGACCTAATGTTGGCATTTAGGGAAAAATTTTATTTTAGCAATAAATAAACTTTCTCGGAGTTTTTTTTATCTCTTTTTTCAATTATTATTTATAAGAAAGGTTTTATCTACACTCTTTTATTTCGCCTTTTTAATATCATCCTATTAGATTTTTCGTGAAGAACTTTCAAAATTTACGATTTTCTTACTTCAAAATGGCTATCCTGAACGGTTCATTGACCAGTGTTTTCGGACTTTTTAAACAAAATCTTCTATCGGCCTACCAAACCCTCACCGCACTTAAGTTACAGTTTTCGGTTGTCTGGCCATGTACTGGTAACCACCCGAATACAACTTTTGAAATTACGGTTATCCGCGTACCCCCACATTGGCCTTCGATTAATATTTCGACCAGTTCCAACCAATGCCAAATTCATTTTGTTTTTTTCGTTTCGAAGACTCAACTCCAACGCATTTAAGATCGAACGTGGCTTATAAATTTACGTCCCAACGCTGCTCCGCGTTGTATATAGGCAAAACAAGCCGAAATTTACACACTAGGGTCTGTGAACATAGGGAAATTTCAGCCTATACAGATAATCAGATTTCTCACCCCACTCAATTATCCAGTGTCCTAACGCACACAAAAACCGGACATCCGGTTTCGTTTGCAGACTTTTCTATTCTGGGCTCCGGCAACTCTCAGTTTTGATGTTCTGCCCCGAGAAAGTTTATTTATCGCTAAAATAAAGTCTTTCCATTAATGCCAATATTAGGTCGTTTCCTTTAGCATTGTATTGATTTCTTTCTTTCCGGATACTCATTCTCTCACTCACTGATACTTCTATTTCCTTCTCTCCTTCCATCACATCTATTTTTGTAGCAGCCCAGGTTACTTAAGCCGACAATTACATGTAAATCCTTATCACTCTGATGATGTTACTTGTGTAGTGACGAAACTTTAGTTTTTATTGAAAGATTTTATTCCAATTTCTTGATGTCGTCGTATTCAATATGGCCTTATTAAGAATTATTTGCTATAATTTTTATCACCATAATAGCGTGAACCTGGGAGAATCGTGACGTGCTTGTGGAAGTTGATCGTCCAGGTTTGTATAATCTTGAGAAAGACTGTTGGTGGAAGTGACTGACGTTTTGACAGCCTTAGCGCCTTTCATCTTCAGAGTTAAAAGGAGAGTAAATCTCAGGTTCGCCTTTATTTGTATCTGGTTCATGCGCCATAAGTGGGCGGTCGTATGAGTCACAGAGGTGTGATTGTTTGTGAAAAGCAGTGGGTTTGGTTGTGTAGGTGGCGTTCATTGTCTTTGTAAGTGTTAAGTTTGATGAAGTCAGAGTTATAGTTGTTTTAGTGGAAAACGCGTTGTAAGTAGTCATTTTCTTGGTGAAGAGCGTCGGGTGAGTCACAAATGAATTGTTCGCGTCTCGTCACTGTTTTGATGGTGGTAGCTTTGTGTGAGGTTGGATTGTAAGATGATTGGTCCATTAGCCTGTCAGTATACGTTGGTTTTCTGTAGACAGTGGTCCGCAGTTTGTTATTGTTACCACTTACCAAACAGTCTAGGAAAGGACTAGCTCCGTCTTCTCCAATCTCTTTGGTAAGTTATATGTGACTGTACTGTTCGTTAATGTGGTTGTGAAACTCGTTAATCTCGTCTTCGGGTAGTGCAGTAATCGTGTCGTCCACGTAACGAAACCAGAAATTTAAAGTGTGTTTGTAAGTTGCAAGAGCTCGTTCTTCTATGGATTGCATCACAATTTCAGCAACCACAACAGAAACGGGGGAGCTCATTGCTGTGTCATGTAACTCTTTGTAGTGTTTACCATTGTATTGAAAGTAAGTTGATGTGAGGCAAAGTTCCAGTAGTTCCACGATGTCTTCTGTAGGTAAAGGAAGTAGGTCAGTAAATTCGTTGATGGCAGTTTTGGTGCATTCTAGTGCCAGTTGAAGCGGAATACTGGTAAACAGTGATTTCACGTCAAAAGACACTAGTTTGTAGTTGTGTACTGTTTTAAGATTGTTGATGAAGGTTTCAGTCGATTGTAGTCTATGTTGTGACTTGTTGGTTAGTGGTTGCAGTATGGTCGTTAAGTATTTGGAAAGTTCGTAAGTGGGCGACCCAAAGAATGAAACTGTAGGTGGCGTGGGCACTTGTGGCTTGTGAAGTTTCGGTAGATACGATATGGTACAACTCGATCTCCCTCAAATTGACTGTATATACTAATTGTCAAACAATAAATTCATAATTAACCATTATGAATTTATCGTTTGATATTACCCTGAGGATGATTCTGAAATAAACTAATTGTCAAATCGCCGTCAAATTGACTGTAATAGTGAAAATTGTAGTCAAATTGCAGTCAAATTGACTGTAATAGTCAACTTGACTGCCATTTGACGATTGAGGGGTTGATATTGCATACTACCACGTTTCCGCAATTTTTACATGAGTGGGGATATAATGTGTAATGGTGGTTGGTTTGGGATGTGGACGGACGAACCGCCCGTTGTTCGGGAGAACTAGCGTCCCCGTTTAGTTAGGGTCAGCGTTTTGATTGGCCTTACCTCAATCACGTCTTCGTGAATTTCGGTGTCATTTACAATTGACTATTACAGTTGATTTGAGTACTTAATGTCGAACACGAACTCAGTTCATGTGGGAGCTTGGTAAATCTTCAGACGTCTAGTGGACGTTCGTCAAGCTCGTTCTCTCAGAAAAACGATTTCTGAGCCCTGGACGGGAATCGAACCCGCAAACTTCTGATGACCG
>JBAHVQ010000408.1:14211-55415 GCA_036872915.1 Nanipora kamurai | reverse complement strand
TAACCATCTAAATGAATCAAGTTATCAGTAAAACTCCAATCCAGCCTTGTCTCGTTAAATGCAATAACATCAATATTTTTGTGAGACATCGAGTGCCGAATTTCATCTATTCTTTTAGGCAAACTAACAATATTCAAAAAGGCCATTTTAAAACCTTTTTCACTGGGAATTGAATTAAGGGTTTTTGAAAAACAGCTACTCACATTTTTGTTTGGCAAATTATTACAAGTTACTGGTGTAAGTGTCTGTGTACATATGTGAGATATGCTGTCCAATCTCTTCTTCTCTGGGGTCCTCGGGTTGACTGAAAAAACTGCTCACTTGTATTATTAGAAGTAATATTAACTGTTCTGTATTGCTTCAGATAAGTGCAAAATGCACTTCCTAGGGCTCGATCTCCATGTTTATTTAAGTGAAGATTTGACCGATTTAGTAAACGTTGGTCAATACAATCATTATCAATGAATGCAATGTTATGTTTGGTACATAATTCATGCAATAAATGGTTATAGTGAGAGATATTCCACGCATTAACTTTGTTATCATACCTCTTGACGACACTTGAGATTGCGATTTTCTTAGTATGAGTTTTCACCATGATGATTAGTGCCTCCATCTCTTCAGCAACTTTCTCCGGTTTTTCATGTACCAAGTCATTGGTACCAATATGTAAGATTATTTCTTCATATTGGTGATCTTGATTCCAATATTGTTGGATTTTTTCTTTAATTTGTCCCACTTTTGCTCCACTGTACGAGTGGCAAACTGTTTTCTTCCTTGCTGCTCTTTCTAGCTTTTTATGGTCAATGTTTTTTATCATTGAGTCTCCTATTACAAGGGCACTTTTCTCTTGAGTAATTGGGCTATTATTGTTTTGTTTTTTGGCTTTAGCAGATTTCCTCAGGTTGTTTTTCTTCAGATTTTGAAACTTAGCGCTTTGCTTCTTGCAATAATCAGAGAGTTGTTGGTCTATGTTGTTCTCTTTATTTCTCTGCATCGCATGGCCTTCTGAATTAACTGTTTCATTCGAGCTGTCATCATGCTCGTCTTCTACATGAAGAACTTGGAAGAGGTTGGGACTTGTGAAGGGAGTCGTTGTGTTGTTGGCTTTAGTTTCTTTTACCTTTCTAGAGTTTGTCTCAGTTTTCGTCCATTCGTGTTGTTTTTGGTCAAGAACAAGTCTTATGACTCTGTTCTCGTCTGTAATTTCTTCGACGGTGGTCTTAAGTGTTGCTATTTCCGCCGCCATCTTGTCATTTTGTTCGAGAAGTGCTTTGATCTTCGAATCGGTTTCAATGATATTTTGGCATTCTTCGTTTTGTTTTTTCTTGATTTCATTCACCATAACTAGGAGTTTAGTTAAGTCTTCTTTATATAAGTCACATTGTTCACATGAATCCTGTCTGTTGTCTGATTCGGCTGATATTTCATGCGAGGTTTCATCTGCTTCGGCATCAACATTTGCCATGTGCTCGGCTTTATTTTGTAGATTTTCGTCAACTATGGCATTCGTAAGGGTGGCATAGCTTCTCAAAGTTTTGTATAATTGATTTTCATCATTATCTTGCATGATAGTAATCGTTTTGTCACTTACACCATCCCATTTCAAAGAAAATTCAGGATTACTGAATTTGAACTTTTTGCCTCGCGGTGTTGACCATCTGCCGTTGATCTGCAATTCGGTTTCTACAAAACTTTTCAATGACTCCAAGTCGCCTTCCCATATTAAATCGTTTCCAGATAATGACAACAAAGAATATTTAGTGAATTTTTGATCATTACCGTCGTTTATGAGTGTATAATTTTCACGTAATGAGGAGCATGTAGAAGTGTGACTATCCGCCATATTATGTATACTATGAATAGCCATTGTTAAATTGCAACCGTAGAAGCGTGCAAGCCGCACGGTCTTGCTCATCAGGTGCAGGATTTGAATTGGGCTTTGCCGGACAACTGTACGACTGCACAAACATTTCTCATCGCAGTTTTGAAATTTGGATTAGCGAACGAATGACTTCTGAAATTCCCACCAAAAAGAAAAGAAAATCAAAATTTCACAGATCCCAAAAAAAGTCCAAACATAAAAATTTTACGAAAAACTCGCCGGAAAAAATTTCAACGGTTCTAAAAAATCCCAGTATCTTGGGATAAAATCGCAAGTATTGGAACAGTGCTTGTGGCATATATGTAATCACGCTTAACTAGTACAATTCTCTTTGTGTTGTTTTCTTTAACGAAGGTTTTTCTCCAAACACATGAATTCAGATTTTAAAAAATATATCTCAAGAAAGTTTTGGATTTTAATCTGATTTTGTTGGATTGCTAGCTCTGAGTTAAGTGGGAAAAACCGAGGGATTTGGCATATGATTTTTACAAAAGAATTTAATCATGTTTAATGATGATTCATTAACTTTTAAAAAAGAAAAAATACATTTTGCTTTTTAACTTGCTGGTAAATATCTTTTTTTCAAGTATGTACAGACTACGGGGCAATGCGCAGCATGTGTAATGTTTTTGAACCTAGTGTCAAGTTACAATCGGTCGTACTTTTTACAATATATTTTTTAAATTCCTCTGAAAAATTCCTAATTTTTAGCTGGACTCACACTTTAATGATTAAGGAAGCATTCAAGAGTTTAATTCAGTGCAATTTTAATGATAATGAATTTCAATTTGAAACTCAAATCATTTTGTCGAAACACACTGAAGTCATCCCGCTTGGGTTTGATTTCAATATCCATGATTGAATGTCCAATCGAAAATCATGCCCAGAAAATGGTGCAAAATATCGCTATATTGGTTATAAATCAAATCCAAAAAAGACAAAAAGAACTAAAAACATTTAGATTCTAACGTTTCGCCGTTACAGGCAACATCATCAGCATGAAAGTATATGACACTACATTATAGATTGCATTATATATATATATATATATATATATATATATATAATAAAATAAACCAAGACTGTCTTGGTTTATTTTATTCTATTAACGCTCTAGGCTGGTCCTGTTGAGCACTCTAGTCATTTTAAATTTGCTACGGGTCACTCCGAGTGACGAACCATACCGGGCCACTCTACCAAGTCCGGCGGGTTCGAATCCCAGCTGGGACAAGTCGGAACTTTGAAGCTGTCCTCCAGATGGGTCGCTCAGTATATAAGTGCAAGTTGTATATACTATTTACAATATGAGCGGCCAAACTGTATGGGGATCTACAAAGCGAGCCGTAGTGAATCCCCGTTCAGTTCGGACGCGAATATTGTAAATTACTTATCCACTGAATGGTTCGTCACTCGGAGTGACATGTATCCAACATTATGGTATATATATTTATATAATTGACACTCCCACAATTCATTGTTTCAACAAAACCGTTAAATCTTTTAATTCATTAGTATCCTGGAACGTATTAACCGTTGGAAAGAGTCTGATAAACTCTCTGCATACTGCTTACCTCATGCTAAGTGCGAGCGGTAAAAGATTTAACATCGCAAATGAACCTTAACCACGCGGGCCCACTGTAGGGCCTGGAGAGGACGTTCAAGCTTCACGAGCGATGTAAACATTGATTAGCCACCTTACCTCACGACTCACCCCACGATTAAATGGAATTTTTAATTTACTGTAGAAGAAACGCTGGTCGCTAGAAATAGTTATGCACTTATTAGTATAAGATAAGCATTGCGATAAGTAGTAATCCCATTTTCCTGAAAGGTTATCACACTCTTGGATACTAATAAGTTGAATAAAGGATTCAACACTTCTATTGAAACCAAGGATTGCGGGTGTGTCATGACATAACGAGTCCATATCTCAATTTCTAGAGACCAACGCTTCTTCTACGGTAAACTACGAAAAATCTATTTAATAGAGGAGTTCAGCCCCAGCAGTGAATCATGAGTAGTCAGGACAAATAGCAAATGAAAACTAGATCCGTAACCACCATGGATCAGGTACTTGTTTTGAGTTTTGCCCTGATTAACCATGATTCTCTTCTAGGGCCGAACTTCTCTAGTGTGTGCAAAAAAAACGCTACCTTAGTCATACTTCGTTAATTCGAGAGCCAGATCCCAATGTGATCTGAAATCCGCTTGTGTAACTGTCGGCAGATTTGCCCAACATAAAATGCCTTACATAATCGACACAAATCAATACACAACATGTGATTTCATACCATCAAGGATCCCATCCTTAAAGCGAAAAAAAAGAGAAACAGCGGAGGTAGGAAGGGTGGAAAAAAGGCGCAACGAGATGTGAGGAAACGCAGACGACAAAAGTTAAGTGAACTGTGTACTGAGTGGAAGATCATCAAAGCCCGTATACGGTAAATAAACCCAAAAACTTAAAAGCAAACCTCTAAAAATCTCCTGAACCTCGCGTTGCTCCGATGTTTTTATTCGGCGAGCTTCCTGTTGCACTTCGCGAGTTGAAAAAATGGGCTTTCTCCGTACCTTTTTTTTCGTTGACCACAAAATGTCAAGTAGATAAGACGTGCGTTACTGTCGCTGAGGATTTGTAGCTTGATACTTAAAACATCTGGCCAATGGATCAGGCCTCTTTTCGACTAAGGTAATCGCGAAATTAAATCGGGTTTCATCCCGAGTGCTTCCGCCATTCACGGTAGACCTACACTATAAGATGACGAGGGATTGCAGAACTGGTCGGTCGGCACACTCAAAAAGAATGCCAAAGTGAACTCAAAGTTATTCAAGTATCACTCAAATAAACTGAAACATAAACAAAGTGAAGTCATAGGCACACATGAACCCACCGTTTTGTTAATTTCACTTTACCGTATACTGGCTCTCAAGATCTTCAAATCAAACTTTATTAACAAATTAGAAACCATCCTATACGGGAATATCGGTTCTGAGTAGCTTTCTCAGTTCTAATTTCTTACAATTATTGTTAGTATAAATCTTTCATTTTTGCCTTTCTTTACCTAGATCTCACATGTCGCCATCACTTTTCTATCACCTTTTTGTTAGATATTCTCTTCCATTCTCTTTATTAAAAAGAAACGAATTTGAACGCAACACTTCACTTCTTCCTTTTGTGAATTGAGACCAGATGTTTCTCAAACTGGTTTTTTCACTGTTTACTATCGCTTTATTTTGATCTACAGTTTTCTCACGAAACCAGAGCTTGCAATGAAATATACCATTGTTTTCCAAAGCGCGCAAACGAAAGGACATTGGTCAATATACTGTTATGGCAAAACGACCTTTTCCCCTCAATTGAAACACAACACGCCGATACCATAAAGTAACAGCTGTCGGTGGCACTCCTGCCTACTTTAGCTTTCACATTTCTTCCCGATCAATTCTAGGTTTACTAGAAACGATAAAAACGATCAATTGCTTTTTGTCTCGTTCAATGGCACAAGCAGGTTACCATTAAACGTGTAATCTTATCGCCCTAAAATACCAGTTAATTTGCTGCTTAAGACGCCGATTATTCTGGAACTTCTTTTATTCCGTCAACAAATTGACGTTGTTAACTTAATCCAAAAGATCCTTGAACATCACGAGTGTTTTTGCCAGATTTTTCGGTATAAACTAATCCCACCACCATTTCAACATCCTCATCTGACAAGTAATGTTCTACGGTTGGTACCCGAGTATGAGATTCCACTTGACAAAAAGCTCCTCAGGCCAATGATATCCTGTTTGTTGGCGAGTATCACATTCCTCTGGACAAGAACCTCATCAAAAGAGCGTCATTCTATTGCTAAATTGTGGCACTTTTAAAGTAAGCTACAAGACAAAGGTTTTGATTAATTAAATCTTGTACACTTTCCCAGCACTTGTCATGTCGTTCTCGAAGTCGTTCGGCGCATTCCATTAAGGTAGATTCCGACGCAATTACGTCTCCATGTAGCTAAAAGTTTAACAAATGAAGAAAATGAGGTTATAATAACATTGAACACTAAAATACTCTAAACTTAATTGTTTTCAAGTTTGGATGGTGAAGAAATATATTTGTTAAGGTGGCTCCCTAGGATATTACATCCGATAAAGGATATTACGGAGGATATTACATCCGATAAAGGATATTACCGAGGATATTACATCCGATAAAGGATATTACCGAGGATATTACATCCGATAAAGGATATTACGGAGGATATTACATCCGATAAAGGACATTACCGAGGATATTACATCCGATAAAGGATATTACCGAGGATATTACATCCGATAAAGGATATTATATCCGATAAAAGATATTACCGAGGATATTACATCCGATAAAGGATATTACATCCGATAAAGGATATTACCGAGAATATTATATCCGATAAAGGATATTACCGAGGACATTACATCCGATAAAGGATATTACCGAGGATATTACATCCGATAAAGGATATTACCGAGGATATTACATCCGATAAAGGATATTACGGAGGATATTACATCCGATAAAGGACATTACCGAGGATATTACATCCGATAAAGGATATTACCGAGGATATTACATCCGATAAAGGATATTATATCCGATAAAAGATATTACCGAGGATATTACATCCGATAAAGGATATTACATCCGATAAAGGATATTACCGAGAATATTATATCCGATAAAGGATATTACCGAGGACATTACATCCGATAAAGGATATTACCGAGGATATTACATCCAATGTAAGACGCCCAAACTTTTTGCTTTATTAACTCGTTTGATCGTTGAATCACCTAGTTTAACTAAGGGATTCGAGAATTTATTTGAAATAGGTTGTCGTGACCCAACGATCATGCGTTCAGTTTTTTCTTATTAGGGGTAAGTTTATTTGAGGTCAGCCATTGGTGCACATTTTCTAGATCAGTATTGAGGCGCTCTTGTAATTCAATGTCAGTTTTGCCTTGAGTAAAAATATTTGTGTAGTCAGCAAACATACTTGCCGAGGATAATGATAAACAATTCGGGAGGTCATTTATATATAACAGAAACAGCAAGGGGCCCAAGTTTGAACCTTGTGGTATGCCACACTTCAATATTCTTCCATTAGATGTAGTTTGGTCCACTTTGCAGATATGGATCCTATTTTTAAGATAGGACTCAAACCAAGCTAACTCTCGATCCCGTATTTCGTAGTACTTCATTTTTCTTATAAGTATATTATGATCGACACAGTCAAACGCCTTTTTAACGTCAAGGAAAACTCCACCCAAGCTAGCCTTTACATCCGATAAAGGATATTACCGAGGATATTACATCTGATAAAGGATATTACCGAGGATATTATGTCCGATAAAGGATATTACCGAGGATATTACATCCGATAAAGGATACTACCGAGGATATTACATCCGATAAAGTTCCTGTGACTAGGGATATACCGCAAGGTTAAGTGCTGGGGCCATTATTGTTAATATTTTCCTCAACGACTTCTTTAATTTTATAAAATCGGCTAAAGCTGTCTAATTATGCTGATGACAACCAACTATACACCAGCGACTTAGATCCTGCAGCTGTAGAGGAAACCATTAACCAAGAGTTGACTGTCGCGTGCGAGTGGTTCTCCAATAACAGTCTGACTTGAACCCAGACAAGTGGAAAGCTATGACTATTTCAAATAACCCTCATCCAAATGATTTAATGTTTGCAATAAATGGAGTTCCAAATTCAAACGTTAGCAGGGGCTTGACGTCCTGGGTACTATTATTGAAAAGTCTTTGTATTTCAGAGAACACATTTCAAAGATTGCCAAGAAAGTGGGCAAGCACTTAGACGTCCTACGCAGATTTAAGAAAATTCTTCCACGTTCCACAAAGTTGTGCCTATACAAGGTGTTCACCCGTCCTTATTTTAGTTATTGCTCTTCTGTTTGGAATAACTGTCTTCAGGCTGATAGCAACAAATTGGACAAGCTAAATGAGAGAGCCTTAAGATATGTTTACAATGATTCTAGCACCGATTACTATGAGTTAGCCAATTGTCATGGCGGCTCATTAGTAAATCAGCGTAGATAGGACATCTTAAGTGTCGTATTTAAAGCTTTAAATAATAAATTACCATTATATATTAAAAACATGTTTAGGATGAGAGAAAACATTAATAATCTCAGAGGCACGAACAAGTTGGTGTTACGGCCTGAGGTCTACTGTTTATACAGCCATCAAGATGTGGAATGAGTTACCGGACGACTTTAGGAATATCAGGACATGGGATAACTTCAAAGCTGCAGTTAAAGATTTAATAATAGATTAAAATTTATTTTTACTTAGATAATTTATCGTTTGTACATTTGTTATTTATACAAATAGTTTGAGGTAATTAGTTGTACATTTGCTATTTATACGTTGTAATTTTGAATTTTAATTTTCTCGATATATTAGCATTTGCTAGAGACCTAATCAGCTTCATACAATCGAGATTAAATAAAGTTACCTTACCTTACCTTAATAGGAGACTGGTAACTAAATATGGTTGGGTGCGCATGCGTAGATAACTATCTTGTCAAATTGTTATTCTATCACGACAGAACCATCAGCGTCACTACAAATGTGAAATTTTTTGTTTGCTTCGGTGAATTTCTTTCAAGCTTGGTAATTAAAACAAACAAAGTAAGCTCAACAACATATCTAATTTTCAACATTTTTCACAAGACAGAATTTTTTAAAATCCACTAAGTCTATTGCGAAAAACCTACCTTGACAACCTACCCCGATATTCTGATATTTTATTCTTTAGTGGAATATCTAACCTCATCCCAATTTTAAGAAAAATTCACCGCAGAAATCCGAAGATAATGTGTTTTAAATGTAATAATCCTGAAAATATGCTGATGTTCCATCTTAACAACCGAAAGTTGCCCAATTCGACAAATATCTCATGTTTATCATGCCTCTTCTACAGTTTGGCACACTTTGTACCGAACTCGCAACTATTTTAACGATAGAAATACCCATAAATGAAGACCGAACCAATTAAATCCTATGAACATAGAAACTGTAGGGAGCCATCTTAAAGTCTTAGAAAAATTTGCTGATCAAACTGTAGAACGCCAGCGACTCACACAAACTCTGAGCTCCAGACAGTACTCGAACCCGCAACCTTCTGAATGCTAGCCAGATTTTTTTTTTTAATTTATTTATTTTTTTATTCTTTTTTTAAATTTTTACCTTCTTTTTTTTTTGAGTTCTTGGCCTTCTGCAGTTTGATCAGCAAATTTTCCGAAGCCTTAAATAGCACCAAACTGTAATCTCAAGATATATAATTGTTATTGTTTCTATTTCTTTGCACACGTACATGCATGTTTCATTGCTTTTCTAATTATGTACAATAAGCTAAATAATTAACTAGAAGTCTAACTAGGTGTGAATGGTTATGCCTTCAGATTTTCTGCCGCAGCCATATTCCTGACAAAGTGGCCGCGAAACTTTTCACCTTGTAGGTCAACGCTATTGTTTTTTTTTAAGCAAAACAAAAGCGCATTGTTAACTTTGGAATTTGAACAATGATTAACACAGTATCGTAGCAATCGATATACCAGGCGGGAATTAGTAATCGTGTAAGGAAAATTAATGCCCAGCTAATTATTTAGAAAAGTGCCATGAAGGGAAACTATTTTGAAAAGTGCCATGAAGTGGGACTGAAGTTTCGTTGTGAATCTTACGACATCTTCAGAGTAATGATTAGGGTATGAATTCTGAGTGTGCAGTCTGACACTATTAAAGTCTTAGGAAATTTCTACTGATCAAACTGTGGAACGCCATGGGCTCAGAAAAACTTTGAGTTCCAGATGGGACTCGAACTCGCAACCTTCTCAATGCTAGCCAGACGCTTCACGGTTAGAGCGGGTTCGTCACTCAGATAGTAAGCTGGGGTGCAGGTTCGTCAACCTACACCCTAGATCACTATGTGAGTCGTGGTAGCTCAATGGTAAGAGCGTCTCACTGGTCATCAAAAGGTTGCGGGTTCGGTTCCCGTCTGGGGCTCAGAAATCGTTTTTCTGAGATAATAAGCTTGACGAACGTTCACTAGTCATCTGATATTTACCAAGCTCCCACATGAACAAAGTTCGCGTTCAGCATCAAGTAAAAACTCGTTTGTCGGAGGAGCTTGTTAGAAGTTGAACTTCTGAATGGTTGAATATTTTCTGGCAGTGATGACGTGTTGAAAATAATCGTTGAAGAATTCACGAAATTTTGTTACGAACGAGAAAAACAATAAAATCATGATTATTCGCTCTGAGATTGTCCTGAGCGCCCAGAGTGAAAGGTGATCTGATACATCAACGTCATGTTGACAATCCACTATATACTAAGGTGAAACAACATCAGAAACTCGGGGCTCACAGAGTGTCTGGAAAATATTCTCGAACGTTGGGGACGATAACATAATAATAAACATTAGTCAAGACTAAGGGCTTCAATACATGAAAGAATTTCATCCAAATTGAACGGGTTGAAATTTTCATCTTGCAAGATTTTTCATCGAGATTTGGGGATGAAATTCTCTAAGTAGTCGGCCCCTTGCAGTTAAAAGCGAAACTTACGATAAATGAAAAGGTGCACTCGAAAATGCATCCAAGAATAAAGGACTTCTTTCCGGCTAACTCACCCACAAATCAACTATTACTGAAAGTAGTATGAAAAAAACTTGAGTAGAGAATATTCCGATAATTACCATAAAAGAAATTTGTTTCTAAGTTTTTTTCCGTTCAATAACGTTCTTAGCCGGAATCAACAGATGATAGTAGTACAGAGGAATTGTGCCAAAACAAATAGCCGTATTTGTCAGATCCGAGTTAGCTGAAAGAAAGTAAGTTTTTTCAAACCGACTGTCGCATAGTTGCAATCCTGTGGCGCTATGAATAAATATGGTCAAACAAAATAAAGTTCTTTTGTATTTAAAGAAATTAGCCGCATCACTTGGCAGAAGTACTGTGCCTCTAACACTTCAATGCTTAAAACTGGCATCACTCATCGGTCAGTGTCCAAGAGCACCGGTAACATATCGGTCAAAGTGATTGATGGACTGGTCTACTTAAACCGCCACACCGACGTATTTGTGGTCGTTTCTCACATTCCCCGACAGCTATAATTGTTCAAGAACTTCAAGACATCAAAAGACAAACCAAAAGAGGGGATGGTGTGACCGTTTTTTCTTGTAGTATTGTCTAACAAAAACAAGTTATCCAGCTTCACCTTATGTTAACGACGGAGATTGGCTAAGGCAATGGCCCTTTTCAAATACCACCAAGCTCTGAAAAAACTTCAATATCCCTCAGTGAAATCTTTAAAAGATATCCAGTTCCGTGGCCACAACTTTCTTGTTCATTTGTTGAACTTTTGCCCGATCTATTCACTACGTACTACAGGACAGGAATGATTTATGCGATTGTCTCAAATCACTTCGACGAATGCTTGATATTTTAAAACAAACGCAACATTTAGGAAAGGCGGAAGATGATCGATCGTACTATAAATGATATGGACGAATTAAGACTTTCCTTATTCTGTGACTTTTATTCTGGGACTTTTTAGCTTTACCTTCAAAAATAGTGCCATATAGCCTTGGATTAATTCGAAATTTTTTCGGGATTCCAGTTGTATAATCAGAAATTCCATCATGTTCTTCATTAATATAACATCGCCTCCGGCCTCGGGCGAAAGACATCGAAACTCAGCGTCCACAGCAGAAGGACCTAAGGCCTTTAACTTGCTCAAGAATGGATCGTCTATTAAAAAAGATGCTGTATGTTATACGCCTTGTTATTAAATGCTATATTTATAATGCACTGTGAAACAATGTGAAGCAGTGGTGATGCCAAGCATAGCAACTGGTCATGCCATGCAAATTAGCAAATTAGCAAATGTTGGTGCTAGGCAACATGTCATTTTATACAAATTTAATATTATCTACTTATATTCTTACATCAAAAAACCAAACATTTTGCTTGATGTACTTAATACCATGACCAACTCAGTTTCTATTGTTCTCAAAGGGAATTTGATCTGTAAATCCTCTGAAAATAAGGAAAATTTCTAAATTCTCTCACATCAGTATGCACATCATTCCCTCATTAGAATGCACGAGCGAACATCAAAAGAATTTTAATGAGTACATATTTTATTTAGTCTGTGATCATGGTATCATAAACTAATACCATGATATTAGTGATTAAAGCTTTGGGAGGCTTTGTACATGTTCCGCGGGCATAAGGCCCTTGGGACTTTCACAAACCCTCCCTCAGCTTTTGGGGGGAAAAAATAATCACTAATTTCCCTCATGACATGACATTACTTATAATAATTTGTTACGTTGCTACGCTCAGCGCGCCACTGCTCTAAAGGTCTATTCACACTAGACGCGAAACCGTAACGCGACACGACTTTCTAGTTTTTAGAAGCGAATAAAATTATCCTAGGAATGAACATTTGGAGGTTTCCTATGCACTAGAATCAACAAGTTATTCTGTCATTGTTATTTTATCAAGATTCTCATCAGGGACGAATTTATCCGCTTCCGAAATCGCGTTGCGTAATGGTTTCGTGCCCAGTGTGAATGCACCTTAAAGCAGTTTCACACACATCTTCCATGTATACTCACTGGGCAAAAAAGTTTGACCTTTAGCAAATTTACCAAGATGAGAAGTTTACCCCGCTGGCAATTTTTAACAATCTTTACAGAGCGATAGGCGTTCTGTAGACGAAGTATACTAGAGACCAATTGCATAAGTACCACAATGCATCAGTATACACATATACCATTACCATATAACGTATAACCATATGCGTGTATAATGATGCATTGTAGTATTTATGCAATTGGTCTATAAATACAGTACCTTTACCACAGTCAAAGTACTTACAGTTACTCGCTGTGGTACAATCCACCAAAAGCTTTTGAAAATCGGAGTAACCACCTAAACTACCAACGTCATGAACTTTAGACTTGCTGGTATTCTAACATGAAAAACGTAGGAAATTGTGTCAGAATACACCTTGTTACTGGATGTCACGTTAAAAAAGGTGCATTGATACTGCTACGCAAAAAAGAATTATTTTGTACCTTGGGTTCGGTTTCGTCTTGATCAACCGCGAATTTAAAGTCGATGCCCGGGACAGTAGGTAGAAAAAATGGAGCGCATTTGGGAACTTTAGGTGGTTCCTTGGGTTTGTTCCGCCGCTATGGAAACAGAAATAAAGTGCAAGAAGGTTCGGAGGAATAATGAAATTAGTTCGGTTGAATATACTGTACGACTGTTATAATTTAACGAATTCTGTCTTAAAAGTAGCTCTTCTGGTCGTTAAATATGTACCTTGATTATTTCTAAGTTGACCAGACTTCTCCATCGTGAGTCAGGAAGTAATGAAAGGGTTACCAGTTCGTTGGAAATTTGGTCAGGTGATTTGAATTCTTGGTCTGTAGTCATTTCCTCGTCATGATTATTGGCTTCACCACACACCATATCGGTTTCAATATCTACAGAATACAGTTGAAAAGTTATAAAGTTAATCGGTTAAGGTTTATTATTATGATATAGTTGTCGCATGTTATTTTTTGCTCTGGCGTTTTGCGATTATTCCTGTGAATCGAAGGCCAAGGATTCTTTATTTTCTAATGCCCCCTCATGCCTGTTAACAAGAGAACTTTAGTAGACAAAGGAGTCCTTTGTCTTGGAATCCTTTGTCTGGAGAATTTAGTCGATAAAGGGGAAATTTCGCTCTTGCACGAGCAACGAGGGAGGTTCGACATTTAAACTTTCCGGAAGTACAAAAGAATCCTGGGCGATGTAATATTACCAAGGTAAGTTTGTTTTACGAAGCACGGTTTAAATGAACCTATCTACAATAGGAGTGTCCAAACCACCGAAAACTTTCGTGGTGACGTAATTAAATGATATAATTTGTGAAAACGCCATATAAATTTAATCATACCTAATATATCCACTGAGGGAACTATCTATACTAATATATCCACCGAGGCAACTGTATCACATAATTTGTGAAACACCATATAACTCAAATCACTCTTTCATTGCCGCTCTCACCATGCCCACCTGGCATGTTACGAGAATATCTGATCCTTTGACAATCCTATGTACACAAAACAAAATCTCAGCTGTGATTCAACTTTTGTGATGTTTACGAGAAATAAACAGCGTTTAAATAGGGTCAACGTAACATTGTTTGCGGGTTACTAGCGTATTTAGGTCTCATGAAGAGTTTTGAATGACCCGCTGCTGTTAAAATTTCCATTCCGATGTTCAATGGTATTTCAGCGACCTCGGGAAATCGTTAAGATCGATATATTCAAAATTTGATTTATCAGTGAAACCTAACAAGTCATACCTGGACATGGGTATAGGAATTGATAACGAGATTTTTGGTATATCAATACACGGGCCTTCGTCATTGATTAGCTATGAAAATTACGATGCTTGGACACGGTGACCGGATAAGTATTATACCTTTAAATCTCAGACTCGACATATTTAAACGTTTAAAAAATCACGAGAGTGGAGTCAAAAGACCTACCGCCTTCTTCAACAGTTGCCCTTGACGACGGGAGATGTACAAGAGAAGGCTGATAATCCGTGGGCAGGGGTACGACGGAAACTGTTGAGTATTGAGTTTTGTTTGCCCTAAACATTCGTTAAAGTCAACAAACGTTAGTATTCGAATACTTTAGCGCAGTACACACGCAAAAATCTCACAAGTTGTTACTGTATTGATGGCTGGACAATGTTGCTACAACATTGTTATCATAGATTAACAACATTGACGAACCAACAATGATGGTCTTCATTGCTTTAACAACTTTGTTCACCATTGATGAAGCAACATTGGTTGTTCACGAATGTTGGAACAGGAAAAAGAAACATTGATAGTACAACTTTGCTCATTATTGTAAATAAGATTGTTCGACCTTGTGAACAAGTTGTTACAGTATTGAACAATGTTTTAACAACATCTTTATCATGGCAACATCTTTATCTCTAACAATGTTGCTAGCAACATTGTTCACGTGGTACAGCACAACGATGTTCACGTGGTACAGCACAACCATGTTCACAAGGGGCAGCACAGCATCGCTCACGTCTGTCAACAACTGTGTACATTGTTCGTTTGTACGCGTGTAGTTGGAAGTTTAAAAACAAGTTTAAAATTGTTATCATCAAGTAGTGTGACAAACTACTTCTGACCAATAAACCTCCTTGGGGATTCAGTAATAATTAATACAGGTGACTTGAGTAAACTAGGGCTTCTGAAGAATATTTGTATACCAGCACCTTTTAACTCTCTTTACACTTCCCTTTGAGGAGTACAACTGTTTGGCGTTAGCCAGAGTAAAATACTAAAGTTTTCTTCAGTCACTGACACGAAGGAGTTAACTCAGATAGTAAACACAAACATTAGCTACGCAAAAAAATACAGGTTTGAATTACATATTTACAATATTGAACTACTTTCATTTCTGTTCAATGTTTTTCCTACATTTATTCAATTCAACATTTACAAGAGTTTGTCAAAGGAAATAAGACGTTTCCGGCGAGGCATTTTTATGGTCCCTAAATTTCACATTTCACAACTCACAGCATTTTTTCAAAAAAAATCCTTTAAAACATCTGAAAGAACAGTGTACCAGTTTATTAATCAGTCATATTAGGCGGCTTATACGCTCAAAATTCCTCCCTCTTAGTTGGTTCATTAGCATCCGTCCTATCAATTATCTTGACCCTTAAATCTTCCAACCTGCTGAGTCACACGCCGAAAAAATGCGCATACAAATGCTCACTCGCTATACTTCGCTCCCACTGTCCATACTGATTCAAACTGAATCAAGGAAGTAATACGGTAGTACTCCTCACATACCATTTATCGTATTTTCTACACTTAATGGTGTAAACCACATTTTTGTAATCACAATCAAAAGAATAGTTTATACTAAATATTCTATTTCTTCACTTCAAATGTACTTCCCTCATCAACAAACCTACATACTTGGCAACGTGCCTTATCGCATTTTTTTACAGCCCAATTTAATATCATTTGTCCTCTCAATTTAGACCTCATAAGACTATCTTTTAAATTCTTTGGCTTTTTATATGAGACCAAAGGGTTCACCTCAAAAATCTGCATAATGTCATTCGAAGTCTGCAAAATAGGCCAAACGAAATCGACCGTATAATTTATATATAGGTGTATATGTATAGATATAGATCTATATCTATATGTATGTGTATAATATATACGTTTTATATTATAATATTATTATATAGACAACCAACTATAAGCTCATATGCAACTCGTGCTCAAGATATTATATCTCAGGGCGGCGGAACCTAAAAATTATTGGGGGGGGCAGGAATTGGGGTGGGACAGAGCGAGAATTTTTAGGGGGCTCTGGGGTATACTCTCCCAGAAAATTGTAAAATCTAGAGTCTTAGAAATTATATTTCCTGCATTTTTCTTCAGTTTTTAATCAAAATAATGCAGTCATAATATAGAAAAGTAAAATCTGACTCTTCTCAGGACAAATCAATTGAAACAACTTATTAGTGCCCCCCGCTTCCACCTCCCCTGTTGTTAAATATTGAAATATTATGTAAATATTAAATGTTCCCCAGTATAGTAGCTTCAGTGAATATTCTTTTCCAGCAGATTTTACCCTGAAAATCCACAAGAATGCATCTCAGAGCATCTAAAAATAAAAATTTGATCCTCTCCCAGTTTGACAAAGGCGCTTAGGTGGACCTGCTTCACGGCCTACACACGTCATTGCATAGGCCCCCAAATGATTTTTATCATCCGCCATCCTAGCTATTGAGGGTCATAACTATACATTTTAAGATCCAACCAGGACCAGTTACGAAAAATGCAACTCTTGCGCCTTCGGCTGGATTTCTAACCCATAACCCTGCGAACCTGGTGCACCTCTGTCAACTGAACAACAAAGGCTGTTGTTGAAAGTATGGTTAAGAGTTCTGGATTCATATGAGTGGATTTATATTCGTAATATTCATTGAATATACCTTCCTTTGAGCCTACAGTTCGTTAGCCCATCCATTTATCTATCCATATATATTTATCTTATTAATGCAATTTTAGTATTAAAACGATTTATAGATTATAAAACCTTTCGATCTTACCATAAGTATATGCCTAGATCATCTACATTAGTTGTTGCGAGGAAATCTCCAACAGGCGATAAAGCTAAACTGGTAGTTGGTGATTCAACTAAGAAGCAATCCAAAAGTCTGTGAAAGAAACAGAAATGACATACATCTCTAGTAAACCGTATTAAAGTGTCGGAACTTTAAGGCCCGTTTACACTGCCGATTTTTCTCTTCCTGATGCATGCTATCGAATGGATTCACTGACGAAAGCATTGGAGTATTTGTGCGAAGCTTTATGGCTCAGTACTTTCGTGAGTGAGTCCATCCGATCACATGGTTCAGATAAAAAACAATGATTAGGGGGTAGTCTGAATATTTGATGACGCTTGTTTTAAAATGTAACTCACCGTCCTGACGGTAAGTCCCAAGTACGAATGGTAGAATCCAAGGAACACGTAATCAACCATCTTGAATCGGAACTAAATGTCTGCAAAAGCATAGTAAGGAACAAGTATTTATCATGAAAACAACTGGCATAATGATACATAATGTCATAGTTTGTATACTTCCGGTATATCACTTCTTTATAGATTTATTAACATAAGTAATAGTGATCATGATGCCAATTTGAAAGCAGTCATGGAACGAGCCCGTGTAAGTTTAATCCGAACAAATACAAGATAGGATGCACTGAGTTGCCCTTCTATTGGACATATTGTCAGTACCAGTGGCCTGAAGGTGGACCCAAGAAAGACCCAAGCTATTACGAACACGGATCCTTCCAGAGGCTTGGCAGACCAGCAGACTTTTCTTGGAATGACCCCAATATCTAAGTCGTTTCATATTAAACCGTGCTTCGATTTCAGCAAACCTACAGGATTTGTCTTAGAAAAGTAACCATTTCCAGTGGGACCCAGAGCACCAATCATCTATTGAGAAGATGAAGACCAGGATAACATCAAGAAATTCACTGCAATACTTCGATAGCACTAAACCGGTTACCATCCGAGTGCATGCATCTCTCCGTGATCTCGGTGCGACTCTGATCCAGGAAAAAGGTCCTGTGGAATACCGGAGAAAGCTTCTTATCGACACAGAAACCTGGTACTCCAATATCGAACGAGAAATGTTAGCAGTCGTCCATGGGTTGAGAAAATTTCATTAATATGCATACGGTCGGCATGTTGTCGTCGAGACGGACAACAAGCCATAAGAGGCTATGTTCGAGAAGAATTTGTCAAGGTATACACAGGAATAGGTTAAAAATAGATCGCTGGTAAAAATCAAACGTTTTCGAGTACACAGTCAACATCAGGATAAAAATACATTGAAAAACCGTCCAGCGGGTTGAATACATTCAGTTTTAAGTTATTCGCAAGGGGAGAAGGTTACAATTTAAGCATTTGACTTGTTTACTGAGGGTCGGGTTTCAATATTTTATCAATAAACCTACAACAATTTTTCGATTGGTAGTATAAAGTTCCGTATGTAATTATGTCCAAGTAAAGAAATTATCTGGGTGTTGTACATGTCGTGCTGGCTCAGAGTTATGGCGGGTGTTCTCGTGTCTCCAAATTGCGCATTGATTCGTGAGATGGACGTTCATTCTTGTCTTTAAGGTGGAATAGACTTCGGATTTTCTTCGTTCTCCATACAATGTGGAAGAAGTATTTGTAATTAGTCAGGAAATTGAGCTTGGCTATGAATTTTGAACGGAAGACGGATGGCAATTTTGCTTCATTTTTTAGAATAAATAAGGTGGTGTGAGGGGCTCTTCTTGGTCTAGGTTGTTCTTAAAATAATCGATCGTGTTGATTATGAAACGATAGGGATATCCGGCAAGTAAGACGGTTTTCTTGATATTTTCAACTTCGGCGTCAAATGTTGTAGATACACGATGAGCTCGGTGTAGTGCACCTACAATAATATTTCGCATCCACTTGAAGGGAATTTCTGATTTCCAATGAATCGGGAGTTTCCCTGGTTTCTTGTAGACACGACATTTGAATTTTTGATCTTCGTAAACAAAAGCAGTGTCCAAGAAGTGATCAGGATTTTCTTCAGTTGTAAAAGTGATACTAGGATGGTGGTTGTTTAAGTGATCTAGGAAGTCATCTGGCTTGTCTGTCTTCTTGGCACTTCGAAGGCACTCTCGTCGGTGTATCCACAAGATTCTGTTTGTGTTTTTAACCCTCACAGCAAAAAATGGGAGCCAGAATAGTGTAAAAGATGGAAAATGGTAGCGTGCGACGTACCATCCTTATCACCTAATCCTCAGCTAGATACAGTTCCTTTAGCTACCATACCACTCCATCGTTCAACAAGAAGAGTGAAGCCTCCTGAAAGGTTAAACTTATGAACTACTTTATGTTATGGTAACTGGTGATCAGATCAAATAAGAAAGAAGAAAAAACCTGCAAAGTATGTTAGAATTTTTTTTTTTTACTCGATTAGTCATGTAAGAAAAAGATTTGACATAGAAGATAATATGCTAATTATGATTTATATGGTTTAAACATTTACTTTAGTAACACAAACCAAATTAAATAGTTATATACATAGTTTATTCACTTAGAAAAAAAGGGATGTCATAGTTTGTATACGTCCGGTATACCACTTCCTTATAGACTTACTAACATAAGTATTTAGATACGTATAAAAGGCGAACAAGACACATCTTTTTGAATATTAAAAATATACAACTTCTTCTTGTACGAAGGCCTTTCTTCTTGTCGGCGGAACTTTAAACTATAATACGAAACTACAACACAGAGTACAACAACAAACTACATAGGGGACAAAGGCAAGTGAACATCACCTTACCATATCAGTGATTCGATTTCGATGGCCAGAGAATTTTCGAACTACTCTTTTGATGTCTATGTCTAAAATCTTTATCGTAAAGTCATCCAAAGCAATAGCCATCAATGAACTAAAAATCAAAACTTATGCTCGTTCAAATAATCACACACGGATTTCAGCTAAAATGAATGCGAGAATCTCGCTGGATTACGGGACATGTTTTAAAGTAAGCTAGCTAAGCTCTTTACACATCCTTGTGTTTTGTATATTACCTACAATAGTTCGATTGACAAGTCAATTTCGCACAGCTACTGTATGTACCAAGTTACAGAGAGTGGAATTAACCAAATTATTTGTTCTCATTTGAACTATTCTTAAGTTTTGTTTTACCTTTCTCTATGAAGTATAATTTGTGAAACAGGTACATCAAGGTTTAACGTAGCTATAAGATTTTTGGATTTAAAATGCCAGAACTGAAAAGATATTATTGAAAAATAATTAATACAATACTCGCGTCTTGAGAATAAATGCAATCGATAAACCTGGTGGAAAACGCAATCTTGTTATAAAAATCAAAACCCAGAACGTGATTTTAAATAAGGCCATGTTAGAGGATACACTGAAAATGGTATGGTGGAAAAATATATATTGAACTAACGTTTCGTCGCAACACGCCACATCATCAGAGTATGATATATTACAATGATTCTCAATATACATATTATGTTGTTTACAAAAATAGAACTGACAGATAGTAGGGCATTCAGTTCTATTTTCGTAAATAACTAATATATATCACCGAGAATCATTGTAATATATCACACTCTGATGCTGCTGCGACGAAACGTTAGTTCAATAAATATTTTTTCACCACATCGTTTTCAATGTGTCCTCTAACATGGCCTTATACAAAATCATTACCTGGGCTTTCATTTTTATAATTGTCTCGTCTAGTTGAAAAAACATTTAGAGAATGGATGGATAAATGCGTGGGTAGATGGATACATCAATGGATGAGTAGGTTAGTGGATGGGTGGATGTTCTGATTTAAGTACCTCGGTAGGTAGGTACAGTAGGTAGGTACAGTTGGTAGGTAAGTAGGTAGGTAGGTAGGTACATAGATAGGTGGATGGGTGGGTAGGTAGGTAAGTAGGTAGGTGTAGATCTGTTCAATGTTATGTTTTGCTGTAATGCATGTGTGAGTTCAGAGTATAACAAAAGATTTGCGAACGTTTGTCAAGCTCAAATTCTAAAATGTTAACCCTCAGATATTTTTCCTGAAGATTTTGACCTTGACAATCATCCACATAAGTTCCTGTTAATACTTAAGTAATTAACAGAAGCGAGGATGACCATGATTCGGGAAGTATCCTAAAGATAATCCAAGTGCAAATTTCGTCAATGAACGAAACTACACCTTCCGGACATTCAACTCATTAATTGCCAACCGGAAATTGGGTACTGACTAACTTTCATTCCATTGTAACAGTAAAAACAATCTCTTACTTCCTTGAAAGTTTGCATGTGATATTAGTAACGTCAATATAGGTATGTAGAAACACCACGGTATCTATTCAGAAATAAATACTGTGGTGTTTCTACAAAGCTACATTCACGCAACAATCTCTTAATTGCACCTTAACCGTTCCGTCCGATGAACCGGTAATAATTTGCTGATTTAATCCATCCATCAAAACTCCACGGACGTTTCCCTCATGAGCTAAAATTGGCAAAATCGAACAAAAATGGTAAAAGCCTAAATCACTGAAACGTACAAACAAGTTCAATTTCATACAAGCATCAAGGAACGTGTACATCGAAATTGCTCGTGCTCCTTAAGCTTGTTAACTCAGAAAAGTTATCTGAGCGCTTGACGGAAATCAAACCCGTAACCTTCTGATTGCCGGTGAGATGCTCTAACCATTGAGCTACATAGACTAAGATGGTGAGCGAAGGTTATCATTTGTACCGTTTCGTAGTTGACATGTGTACTGCTCTAACTGCAGTCCCGACAAGTCATGTCATCAAATTCTCTACATTGGCCGATGTTGTGCGGCATGTGGTAGCTTGGTGTGTGTGTAGATCGTAATTTCGATCAACACAAACCAAGCTACCAAACGCTGCACAACATCGGCCACTATAGGGAGCGTGCATATTTTTCTAATTTAGGGACTTAATGTATTTTCGTGAAACTGAACTATATTAAAAATTTCCTTGGTAAAATGTTATGACTGACATTTTATATGGTACATAATATCAAATATTCTCATTTTTGTCCACCTCAGTAATTCTGAGTTACTAGTGCTGCTATTTGGTCTAACCTAACTCTTGTCAATTTCCTAATGCTTCATCCAGAATTTATTCAAAATTAATTCTACTGAAGCTATCGGTGTATTTGACGGTGTAAGTGGATGGGCAGAGGCACGAGTTACACTTTATATAATGTTTCATTCGAGACGAACGCTTAGAAGCTAAGTGAAGGTGAGTTTTGTTTAATCAATCGGAAGAGAAACCTTTCCGTTGGAATTCCATCCCGTTTTTCTGTTTGCGAATATATCGAAGTTTTAGAAGAAAATCAGCTCCAAAGCTATTAAAACAAGAACGTTTATTAAGCCAACAAAACAGCGAAAAATACCTTTCTCTTTTCCTAAGGAACCGCGGTGTAGTCCTGACTGAATGTTGTAAATATCCACATGACCAGATGATAGACCAACAACTGAGAAATTTCCACATGAGCTAATCGTGACACACTGCAGAGATCAATGTGCGGAATGATAAATATAAAATCAATTGAATAAAAACAGCAACGGCACAACAGACTGAAAAATATGCCTCAGAAATTACTATGGACAACACCACGTTGCCAATTACGATAAACTGTGGGCGTTGTGTTAACTCAAACAGCAACTGGACGATTGATGGATTAATAAAAAAATAAACAGAGATATTTACGGTGGCTCTGACGGGACATGATTCACTTTCCTCTTGTTTTTCTTCGTCCCACTCCTTTTTACGTCGCGGTACTTTTTTTTCCTATTCCTCCGCTCTGCACCGCTCTTTGTTTTTTGTGCTCGGCGTCGTTTTTTTTTTCTTTTCTGTTTTCCTTTACCGCTGATTTTTTGTCTAACTCACTGCAATTTTGTTTAGCATTTACTGAGTGTAAAACTTGTATGTATTTTATGAACATTTATTATGACTGTTATGGAATTTAAAATGGCTTGCTGTTGCTGGAGTTCTTCCAGTCCATCACGCGATAATTGAAACTGAATCATTAACTCGAGACAAAATAATGGAAAATACTTCTTCTTGGGTTAAGTACGCCTGAAATCTGGACATTTATTGTGAACGTACATGATATACGCTTGAGATATAGGTTGCTCCTTTACGCTGTCCATTTCTGTTATAATTATTAGTTGAAATATAGAAATAAGCAGTGGACCCGGGCCCACCGGGCCCAGGCCTGGGCGTCAGCTCAAGCATGGGCGTTCCCCAAAATGTATTTGGCATATACAACAGAAAAATACATGGTAAATTTTGAATAATTCGAAACGACGATAAGAACTTATCCAGTTTCACATTAATTTTGTGACCTGGTTGGCTTTCCTCCCCCTCGCCATCCAGTCATTGACACAAATTCTCTGAATTAGTCACAAAAAATTTGAAGTCAATCGGAATTTATTCGGGGCAGCATGTCCCCGGACCCCCCTAATTAGTGTACTTCCCAGGCCCTGGCATCATACATTCTCTGGCTACGCTACTGGAAAAAACGCGGCCAGAGCCAGACAAGCACACGTTTGGTCCTTTGGTCTGGTCCGCCGTTACAAACATTATCTAAACAGCGAGAAAAAACAGCGCATCTTGGCAGCGCTGAGGGGAGAAAAATGGGGGAAAAAAGGAAAAAAGAGCGGCGCGGAACAAATTAAAAAATCAGAGCGGCGGGAGAGCACAACAATAGCGGTGCAGTGAAAAAGGGAAAGATAGCGAATGGTGACCCTTCAGAGTCACATCATAATATATCAATATGTATACGCATACGGCCCACCGTAATTTTAGGTATTAAACTAACGCCAAATTAACCACCTTAAAATAATGACCACCTGGGACGTCTATGTATCTCAATCGATCTCCAATGCTCTCGGTAAAAACCTTGTAACAACATTGGACACATTGTTGTCACTTGGAAACCACAGTTTGAATCCTACCATGCAGGGTCACGTTAGTTTACCCCAGCAACAGCCTCTCACAATCCATTTCAACACTGGAAAATTCGATTTCATTTAAATTACACGGGTATAAATCCCATTTATTTGCGAATTTCGTAGAATAATACCATGATCACCTCGGTTTCTATTGTTCTCAGCGGGCATTTAAATTATTAAATACGCCCGCTTCTGTACGCATGGCCAAACATGCAAGCAATCATTATGCACAACAACAGAACACTTTTATTCAGCTATAATTAAACGGAACAACAATAAAAATTGTTAATACCAAAAAATTAAGGTTTGTGAAATCCACAAACCTCCCTCGCCTTCGGGGCATTTAATCACTAATTTCCCTCTTGTCATGCTATTACTTATAATAACAGTGAGTGAAAACGTTTTGCAATCTCTGTAAGGTCTTCATGCAGTTTCGCATGTGGATCAATTTGTTCCGAAGCGCTTTCGGTACTATTTATAATTTAGATAAATAAGTAATAACACTTAAATGACTCATATAAATAAGATAGGAAAATAATGTACATTAGTGTAAGGAGTAAAGTAGTTTGTAATGTGTTTAAAATTCTGCAGGAAAGCCATCGGATCAGGTGTAAATGCTTTTTGCCGGAACTTGTTCATTGCCATTGCGGAGACTGCATAGAAATGACCCACCTGTGCAACATTGTTACTTTCATTCTTTGGTTTTAAAACATGCTTCCCAATGCATTTGTTTTGAAAATTCCACGTCCGTACTTTAGAGCAGCCTTGATGACATGTGACAATACCATCCCAATCTCTTTGCCTTGTCTCCTCTATCAGAAGTATAAACAATTCATACTGAATACCCATTTTTTTCTCTCTCTCTTAGCTATTCTTACAGTCACGTGACCAGTTTGAAAGCTATTTGGAAAAATGGTGATGAAGAAGCGTACACGTTCAATGTCACTAGTACCAAGCTACCAAATCTAACTCTAGTTCAGAAATGCTAAAAATATGATGGACCAGAGAATGGATTTAAATAAAGGCATTACAAAGACATAGAATATGAACATTTTATTATACTGACGTTTCGTCGCTAAACCCGCAACATCTTCAGAGTTATGATTATATTACAATATCTCGGCTTAAATTGTTTAATTAACTTCAAACGAACAGCGGACGTCATGAATTAACACACTAAGTTCATGAGTAACTGAATTCACGTATTTCCTTGCAATGTTTCGCCGGGGTTTTCTTCTTCAGGTCATAACGAGCATGGGTTATTTTCATTTTCCTCTGACATGATGAAGGACAAGCCGTCCGAAAAGTTGTCGAAGGAAATACGTAAGTATCATTAAATGTGAGTATTTTTATAATTAATGAGTTCAGCCATTTTTTGTTGTTTGTTATAAAAGTAGAGTGATGCGTAGGTAGTTTTGAACAACTTGTAGGAAAGCGAAAGGGTTGGAAAACTACGGGAACTTAGATCTAGAACAACTGACCTTTCGAACGAAATCCGTTCGTCGGAGTGGAATGTAAGGCCTTTCTTCAGAGAATGAAACGTGTTCTATATCAACAATACGTTTCACTCTCTGACGATGGGCCTTTGCCTTTAAACTCACGAAACTGCTAAACCATATTAGCTTAGCACAAATGGTTTAGTACGATCGAAAGTAACTCAATTCTATCGCATGTGTCAGGAGGATAAAAATCGCAAGAGAAATTGCGCTTTAGAACGCTTGTGACTGGAAACATGACAGTTCCCATACTATCCTTATACAAAGACTACCGATTGTAATACTATATGTGAAAGTGAGGTAATTAACGTTGAAAGACTTGATGCGCATCCAAAAATTGACAATAAAAACTTGCACTGAGCACGAGAAAAAAGAGATAAGGCAGAGTAGCCGTAAGAGGAAAAGCTAGAACAAGTTAGAATAGTGTCAATTCAATAAAGAAATTACAGCTAACACGACTCGACTATATGAGTTAATCTACCCTCAACGACCGAGGTCCTGTCATACAAACGACAGAGAAAGATCGCTGTAACACTACCATTAGGAAATCGAGCATCTCCAACAACCAATTAGAAGTGTCGTTATATTATATCTATGTTAGAAGATATCGTATACACTGAATGAATATTTGACATATTAAGACTTGGAGGGTTTGGCAATTTGTGGGTCACATTAATTGCAGACCAGGAAAGAAGATTTCAAGAAAAAAATTTTTGAAATTTCACGATTATCCTAGAATAATCGTTACACTTTTTCTTCCTATTATCCTAAGGATGATCATTATTATAATATAGCTGAGTTTTCCTCTTGAGTCTTACGTTTAAAGTCGCACACTTAAAATTGGAAATCTCTGATTGGCCGTGAGATTTTTTCACAAGTGAAGAAGTACCGAATCAACGTTCTGATTAGTTGTGCGATAGTTGTACAACGGAGAAAGAGAAACGTATGAACGTTCTCATTGTTTGTTGTTTTCCTACCGAACAAACTCGCTTCGGTGCCGAGGATTTTAATGTTGGTAACTATGTAAATTATCAAAAAACGTTATAAGGAAAGTACAATGAACAAAGAGTTTATTATCAATAATTCTGACAAGAAATAATGAAGGACACAAGTTTATATCGCAAATAATGTACAATTTTTACGAAGGAAATACTTTTGTGAGTGCAATACGGTAACATTAGTATCTTTATTTTGATTGACGAGCATTTGGTGTTTTCCAAATAATCAACTTTAAAACCTCAGTACTGAAGTACCATAAAACTAGTACCTCTATTGTTCGTTTAAACAAACTTAGGAAAAAATTTTTGTTTCGACTTTTGATAAAATAAATTTAACCTTTTTCATATGGCTCGGAAACCTGTTAACAATATCCAACCTCACCTGCAGCAAAGTCGACAACAGCTGGTAACTTCAGCTCCTCTATTTTTATACCAAGATTTCTAGATTTCTTCGCAAAAGATCCTGCATTAAAATAGTTCTATAATGTCAACGAAGAAAAATGTAGTAAAACGGGAGTGCTGTAGTCTAAACAAACAAGCAAACCTTGAGATAATTCACAGCTTTGGGCATCGCGAATCGTTGAGGTCATTCTAAGACTTCGATCCTGTCCTACAAAAGAACAATATAATTTAAGATGCCGACAATTTTGCATATTATTACTGTCGCCATCAATATATACATTATTGAATTCAATACTAATTCATGCAGAAGAAAAAGAAACTAACTCTCTAGCAGGAGGGTATTCGCATTAATACAAAATGTACAGGGTATCCCAAAACAATGCCCTCCATCAAACACATCCGCAAATCCTTATTAAAATGCCTGGCATAATGGTGTAGTTATACAATATTGAAAGCCCTGGTCCTATTTTATATTATGGCCAAATTTTACAGAATCTTGTACATTCATGTAGTAGGTAGAGCATGTACGTTGGAGTTACTTCTGAATTGAACTTGTCCAACTTATACAAAAACATAGAATATGGGAGTACACTTTCTTATCTCGACATGATGCAAATAATTCATTTTTTCGTTTCTGTTAGTTTTGAAACCACAAAGTAAGGATTTTATGCAGAGAACCATCGTATGTTATGGTATCATATGGTATGATTTAGTATTGCTTGGCATGATATGTTCCTCAGAGAAGGTCACAAATCTTTCTGAGGCAAAGAGGAGATTCAGTCACTAATTTCCTAAAAATTAGATGGTATCGCTTTGTACTCCTACGCCCAATTGTTCAGATGACGATTACCGCTAATCCTGGATTGAAATTTAATCGGCTCTTTTGTTTGGCCGGTTCTGCTTAGTAATTTTAGTGTAAAGTTTCTAGGAGAAACTTTTCTAACGTATATTTTTATGATATGGGAACAAGAAAGTTTAAACTTCCTTTCCTACGTTAGGAGTTTTCCATCCACAAAGTTTTCACTAATTCTGGGTTAGGTTAATCGCCTCTTGATCAACCGGGCCCAGTAATTGTGAATCAATTTTGAAAAGCCTGAGTTGTAAAGGTATGGCACGCATTGATGGCTTTCAGTCTTCGGTTATTTTATGTCAAGTTATAGTATGATATGTGATTGTATTGTATGGTCTGGCATGCCACGGTATGGTATAGAATGGCACGCCGTGTCATGTTAGGACATGTTATATGTTATATTATGGCGAGGTATGATACAGTTGGTATGACCTGGTATTTAATATATTATGCAGGGTGGTGGGGATTGGCATGATACTGTATGATATGGATTGGTATTTTATTGTATGGTTCAGTATGGTATAGTGCGGTACCTGCACTCAGTATGATGTGACCCTTTGATCCATGGAAACGTATCCTTGAAGGAGGGCTACTGTGACCAGATCGGGACTTCAGAAGACGTCCACTGCCATCAGGCTGGTCAAAGATCCATATCTACGGCAGATATATGAAACATCAATAGGACGAATGCTCGGTAATTGTTGTCAAACATCAAAAGAAAAGAAAGGAACATCAACAGAGATGGACTGCTGTGGAGTATTTACCGGAAAATTAAGTACCTTTTCGGAAAATTTTGAACTTTGTGAGAAAGGAAAGATGATCGAAAGAGTGACGTGAGTAATTTTAATGACTATCTCATGTATAATTTATATGTCAGCCTTTAAAAGGAATTCCATTGGAGTGACTGCGAATGTAAGGACATACGGTGTATTAACTTAGGGATAAAGTCGCTTGCTAGGCAAGTTCATACGGACACGCTCATTTGTAGGAAAATGCAGAACGTTTGTCCGTTCCCCTTAGAACATTTGATTACAGTTAACTTACTGTATATAGTGTGAGTGAAATCAATTTGTATTCGACAGCAGAAACATTTCGATAAAAATGTCCTTTATAAAATGAATCTTCAACACTGAAGATCACGTCAGCTTGAACAACGGAAGTCGTGCTACGATAGTGATAAAACCAATATCCATCCAGGACAAGCCGGCAGGATTAAAACTTACCTTCAAAGAATTGTCAGGGCTTGCTGAAGCAAGCAATGGCTGTGACTGAAGAAACTTCATGCCGCTAATACAGCCATCTTGGGCATAACGCAACGTGCTGGACAAACAACGATCTTCTAAGTTCCAGAGAGCAATATGACCGAGCGAGCTACCAGTAGCCATAATAGGTTGACGATCTACAGAATCATGGGCAAAATAGTATCATCTTCTAAATTTACTTCTTCAAAAATTTACTTTATTATTTATATTAACGAATACAACTAAGTCAAATAGCAAATATGGTGGAACAGGTGTAACGTGGTGATTTGTGGTGTGCAGCAGTGCTACGTGTTGTTGTGTGGTTAAATTACCTTGTATGACGTGGAATGGATTAACCAGCGTGATGTGATGTACTGTAACTAGTGTGGTGTAGTATGGATTAAATACTGTGGTGTGGTGTAAGTTATCTACATTGGTGGGTCAACTGGGGTTGGGTGGAATTGAATTACTAATATGATGCAGTCATGGTATAGTTAATACAGTACGGTTTCTGTTATGGTTACTATATAACTTCAAATTTATAGCAGCTTACTTGATATTCATGTCTAAAATATTTTAAATTTAACTTTAAAATTTATTGAAACAACATCTAAATTGCACCTGCTGCTCAAGCTCATTAACTCAGAAAACTTAGGGCTTCAGAAGGTTATGAGTTCGATTCCCGTCTGGGGATCAGAGGAGTTCTCCGAGTTAATAAGCTTGAGGAGCACGCGCCAAGCTAACACTTGCCTCACAACATTGGTCAATATATACAGTATAATTTAATGTGGACCACATAACTTGTCTAGACTGCAGTGAGCAGCACACATGTCAAATACGAACCAGTATAATAGAAACCTTCGCTCTTCTATATGAGTCCACGTAGCTCAATGGTAAGAGGGGCTCAGGTAAGTTTTCTGAATTAAGCATGGTTCTCATATAATCGTAAAAATCGTGTAACTATCGCACGATAGAAGATTTTTCGGTCGCACGATTATCGTACGATTATGGAAACATAGCAGTCGTAATGATCGTGGCACCTGAGTCGTAGAAGTAGATTCGAGGTCTACTTTCACGATTGGTATGGTCACGACAAGATAGTCACGATTACCGTGCGACCGTATTTCAATATGCGAACATCTCCAGGTGTGATGCGACTCAGACAGGACAAACTTAATATTCCACGTGTCATTCCAAGATCCTTTCAAGATCGTCGTATGACTATTATGATTATATGATAACTATTTGATAGTCGTCTGATTGAGAATTCTTGCATCGTGTGATAGTTGGACGACCGTTCGATTATATAAGAACTAGGCTTTAATAAGCATGAGGTGCATGCGTCATTTCGATTTAAATACACCAAGCTACCACATGCCGCACAACATTGGCCAATATAGATAAGTTATTGAGACGAATTATCTTTTGTCTTGCAGTTTTCCTCTGTCATTCGTCCAAACCCCCTTACAGTACTAGATTTTCTCAAATATACAGGTACAGTTAATTTCTCTAGTTTCAGTGTCTAAAATTACACAGAACTTTTTTTATGATTTCAATGAAAAGATAGAATTTATGTATGTATACTAAGCGTATTCAGGTAAAAATTCCATTAAATCAAAACCTAATTGTACAAAAATGTCGTACTGAATAACTGCAAGCAGCCTACAAACGATCTGCTGATAAATAATTTCACAATGCGAGTTAAAGATGACGGGTCAGAACTAATGATTTGTTGAAGTATATAAACCACAGGTGAAAAGCTGCGGCCCGTGAATCACATAACAAGAGGATCTTTTACACTTGAACTTGCGCCTTGTCAAAAAAAAAATTCTCTTGAAAATTTTGACTTGTCTACTATAAGACTTTAACGACTTTCATTTGGTTGTTTCGTAACTCGTAAGGTGTTCATAAAAGAGTCCCCTAACCCTAACGAAAACCGAAATACTTAGTATAACCCAGGTTATTTCCGCTTTAGCTAGACTGAGAATTAGTAAGCATGATTGTGATATTAGAGAGGTTAAGATACGTACGAACGACAAATGTGAAATTACCACTTGACGACGATTTTGTCATTAGCGATTTGTAAGTGCAAGCGAGCAGCTTTACTTGTGTAATCAATGTAAGAATACTTTTCTATTTTTCTTAACGATCTATTTGAAGCTTCGCGAAAACTTGGTCAGATTTGTCTCTTACAAAAGGCAAAATGAAGAGGTATTTTTTTGCTTTAAAGAATAACAAATACTACATTTTGCGATCTGTATAATCATAATATCACAAGACTAGTCAATTCAAAAAATTGTAGATGGGCCTAAACATCACTGGAGAAACTTAACATATTTTTGTAAATTTAAAGCCCGTGCAAAGCTTAGGTGACTCTTACACTGAAAAAATATTTCATACGTGAGAGTTACTGCTAACTAGTCTATTATGCCGACCTCAAAACATTCCTTTTACGAATTAACTTTTATTGGTAACATTAATAATAGAACGGAATGAGTAAACGTTTTGATGTGCTTTACAACATTTCACCTTCCACAGATTTATCAAGATTTGGAACTTTAGGGAGTTTTGTCACTTTGATTTAACTTGTCCTCATTTAACAATATATTAAATATTAATGTGCTTTCTCTGAAGCTGTTGCTCAGGAAACTTTTCTGAGCCCTGAAATGAACCGCTTATGATTGCCGGTTAGTAGATCTAACAATTGAGCATCTCAGAGTCAGATGGTAAGCCAAGGATACATTTATCTAGTGGTTCGTAATGATCTTGTCATATACAGTATTTACCAACAGTTTCAGTTTGTAATATACACATTAGTTTTAATAGATTAATATCGAGACTTGAAAACTGTAAGTGCATCTGTCAGATCTTCTTCGCTCAGAGCGATCTAAATGTTACGGGTCAAATTTGTACAGTAGATTCAGAAAACGTTTGATGTAAACATTTTGAAAGCATACCCACTAATCAGGATAACGCAAAGCTACCACATTTCTACGTCTATCTCATTGAATGACAGCATTTTAATATTCACATTATAAAATTTCACTTGTTTCTATTGGACACTAGATTTTCCAATTTTCTAAATTGAAAAGATCTTGGAATTTTTTTTAAATCGCAAAAGTCGGTAATGGTAAAGTAAGAGAGAATAAATAATCCCCCGTACGCAATATCATTTCATGAAATAAAAAGTCAGACATAGTGTGAACGTTTGTCAAAAATGCTAAAAGACACTCATCTAGCACCTCTTGTTACTTTACCTTTTTCTCCAGTCACGCAACACTACGTGTTTTGGGATTTAAGTATCCAAACATGGAATACCGTCAAATATTTCTTTACTCACATACATAAACCACAGCTTGTTTTCATTACAATTTAGCATTACTGAATTGAACATAACTTTGAAATAATATCGAAATATTGCTGTTTATATTTTTCTACTAATGTATCACATGTTGTACGTTTTGGAATCTGTTTTTATACACTGTATTTGGACATAGTCAACAGGACGACCACGTTCATGTAAAAATACAATAAAAGATAATAGCTGATGGGTAAAAACTGTATGATAACGCAGTATCATACCACACAAACCTGTTCTAAAACTAATAGCAGTTACTGGCCCCCAGTCTTGGACAAAATTCATCACAACTTCGTCAAATTTTAAATTATGTAGTATAACTCGGCCACTTTGTAATCCAACCGCAACAACATCAACAGCTGGTGCCTAAGGAGACAGTAGACACGTTAAATCACCAATATGTAATTTTCCTTTTTATATTAAAACCATTGGTCGCTAACCATTGTACAGACCTGCTCAATTACTGTAATCGGATCTGACCATCCAGAAAACGCATAGATCATTTTACTACAAATGATGCAAAAATGTTGCAAGTTCAGTTAAAACAGTTTAAAATGGAATCTCATACAAAGATAAAAAAAAGTCATTGTTCTTAAATAATCCTTTTTTCCAATGAAAAATAGGTGGTCTAGTAATCGGCTGGATATAATGCAATACCACAAAATAAAATGCATTATAACACGTCACAAAACTCACAATAAAGTTTATCATACGACACAAATTACCAACGGTACAACGATAGTAATGCAATGCAATACGAATGAAGGAATTTTCGTTAAAGTTTGGAAGAAATACCAACGGAATCACTTTCCCTTCTGGCTTGTGTTCCCGGAAGAAACGCTTGAGCAATTTTGTGTTATTTCGAAAACATTTGTATGACTGCATAATTTGTCCAGCTGAACAGCTTGCACAGGATTCATTGTCCCGTTTGTGTTCCGTCTTCTTGGGGATTCCGTAGATCACTTTTCGTTTGTATCTAGTTGGTGCAATGTCATCTCAAAAGAGACAATATAAACAAACACTAATGGGCTTTATTATTATGATTATGATTATTATTGTTATTATTAAACTTATTTAATCACAGTTGCCTTTCAGTTGCCTGGTTTTCAAAGTGCTGTGCAAAATACATAATATTACAATATTTACATTACTTTACATCGGGTTAAAAATGACTGACTAATTAACAAGCTAAAAATGAACTAATTTACATGCCATACATTTGGGCAGTAAGTGAAGTAATATTGGTAATATTGGTGCATTGCACACTGTTTTAAGTGTGAACTCAGTAGTGAAGTTTTTGGTCCTTCTTAGTAGTGCTATATTTTTAGAAAATTTCTTACATTGTAAATCAAAGTGATCTTTCCACTTCAGCTGCTCATCAACAACAATGCCCAAGATTTTTTTTGTCTCAAACCCATTTGATGTTTTGGTTTCCAATATATACATTTAGATTACAAGATATCTGGCCTAATTTTTGACGTGAGCGAATAATCATATACTCCATTTTCTCTTTATTTAATGTAAGTTTATTGGCTGTTATGTGGACATTATCTAGATCAGTGTTTAATTTCTGTTCAATGCTTGCTGATGACTCTCCTTGGCAAGACATGTTGGTGTCATCTGCAAACAAAGAGGCATGTGTTCTTTTAAGGCAATTGGGTAGGTCATCAATATACATTAGGAATAATAGTGGACCAAGATTTGAACCTTGACGAACACTGCACTTGATTGTTTTAGCATCTGACAAAGCATGTTTAATTCTACTTTGTTTCCTTTGAGAGAGGTATGGTTGGAACTACATGTATTGTAATGCTGTTTCTCTCACTCCATAGTGCTGAAATTTTGAAACAAGGATTTTGTGATCTACATGTACGGTGTCAAATGCTTTTCTCAGGTCCAAAAACAGGATACCATTAATTAAGCGCTTATCCATACTGAAGAGCCATTCATTAGTAGATTGGAGTAGTGTCATCTCAGTTGAATGCAGAGGATGAAAACCTGATTGTTCCTTCGAAATAATGTCATTACTGTTTAAGAATTCGACTAATTGTCTATAAACAATCTTTTCAAAAATCTTTGCGACAGCTGATATTACAGTAATTGGTCTGTAATTTCCACATTCAGATTTACATCCAGCCTTATAGATTGGTGTTACTTTTGCAAATTTCATAACCTCTGGAAAAATACCAGTTGCCAAAGATAAATTGAAAATGTATGTGAGAGACTCTATGATTGAATCACTTGCTGCTTTTTGAAGTTTAGCCAAAATCTTATTAATACCTGATGACTTACTTGTTTTTACCTTTATTAATGCACTAGCAATTGAAGGAATATTTTCAGCTAACTTTGGTCCTATTCAAGCAAAGTAATTGTTAAATTCGTTGGCAATTGCCTGTTGTTACTTTATCGTTTACAGAAATCTCTTTAAGAAATGTTGCTTTTGATTGTTTGTTTAACAATTCATTTATAGTTTTCCAACTTTCCTTACTATTTTTAGAATTTCCCAGCTTAGTATTATAATAATTAACTTTAGCTTCTGTTATCAATTTGGTTACTTGGGTACCATATTTGTTATTTGTTTGTCAAAAAGTTGAAAATAAAAAAAGTTGATCTTTAGCAGTTTTACTAATGCAAGGTTTTTTTTTCTCTGATACTGTGGTGGGGTCCATTTTGTAAACATTTTTTTACACAGCTACATGAAGCCATTTTCATGAAGTAGCAAATCAGAACAACTGTAAATAAAATATTCTTAAACAATAATAAAAAATATTAATGTACAAAAACTCCATAAAATGCATTTTGTGACAAAATAAGCTGCAAAATTTTTAAAATATGGAATTTTAAAAGATCCATACTCACTATATTCAGCATATATTTACCTTCGTTTTTCATGCCCTTTTTTAAAACATTGACAAGCATTATTTAAAATAACATCAGAGCACTATTTGTTTTATGTTGCACAGCTACAGTATATCTAACACAAACCTTGAATTTATATTCCATAGCTGCATTGTTCCTTGTTTACTTCCCAAAAGAATTTTATTGAGATATGTGCTTGGATGCATGATGGTTGTTATATCAAATGTTGAGGAGTCAAACTCCAACTCCAAGTATAATTCTAAATATCAAAACACTGAAGTTAGTCAAGTGCTGGATATAATTATACAGGTACCCCAGAATTTTCACTATCACCCTTAGTCAAGAATCTTTTTTCCTATTATCAATAGACTTCGACTCTCTTCAAACAACTTTCATTGAGCATAATTAAAAATAAATACAAGAATCTAAAATACAAGTACGTACTTATGTCCTTGCTGGTAGGGAGGGGTTGAATAGTTAAAAAATTTGAGAAATGTCTGAAGAGGAGGTTAAGGGTTCCCAGGAAAACTCATAAAAATCACGTTAACTTTGTGCATGTTTTACAAAACTCAAGAAATGTTCTAAATATGATAAAATGAGGATAAAAATCAATGAAAATTCACTTCTACAATCATACAGTAGGCTGGATTAGCAGTGTTGCAGTGACACATTTCATTGATTACAACTGGACTAGTGCTTGTTTAACTTTTCTGCTAGTGATACACACAGCTTTGGTTATTGGAAAGAGAACATGATAGAGTAATCATAAACAATTACATGTACTAGTATGCAAAATGCTGAACACTACTTTGGTTCATATGGGAGCTTGGTATACATCAGATGACCAATGAACCTTTATCAAGCTCTTTTCCACAGAAAAATTTTTTCTAAGCCCTAGTTGGGAATTGGCGCAGGTTTAAACTAAGTACTAGTATTAAGTACACCTGTAATTAAGTGCCATAAAAACGAAAAATATTTAGGTAACTAATATTAAAATACAGTAAAAAGGTTTACATAAGTTAAAAAATCAATTAATGATAAAAAAATAGTGTCCAGTCTTACAGTACATGTACCTGAAGATTTTATCTCCCAAATTTTTAAACAGTTGCTTTTATCAACTGATAGTAAGTGATTGGCAAATGGCAATAACAGATGTACTTCAGACTCATGGCCACAATATTCACATATCTAAGAATAAAATGAGGTACTGGTTAAAAGTTGATAGTTACACAGGCTTTGATGTATCCAGCCATTCAAACTGTGGTAAGCTGAGGATTCAGAAACAATCTGAGCTCTGGACAGAGCTCAAACCCATGATCTTCTTATTGCTAGACAGAAACTCCAACCACCAACCAACCAGAATCCAGATGGCACAGAAAGGCCGTCCTCGGTACTTAAACCTGAGATGAGTCAGTCTGGTTCTGGTGGTTTGGTGGTTAGCCACATACTGTAAGAAGATCTGTCTAGCATTCAGAAGTTTGTTGGTTTGAGTCCTGTTTGAAGACTGAGTTTTCCAGGTCCTTCAGTTACCACAGTTTGAACAGCATGCTACACTGTTTATAAAATCAAATATACAAATCAATAAATTAAATTTATTATCTGTACTGTACATTAGACCAGTTGCATACTAGTACATTCAAGTAATTGATATCAACACATGTTATACCATAGTGAACATACTCTTGATCCTCTTGACAAGAAAAACTTTTCAGCATGATCCCCTTACGGAGATTAAATCCATGACCAATTGCAGTGCTGACATCACAAATAACTTAAACTATCAGCCTGCACTATGAAGGTTAGGTACAGTAGTTAAGCAAGTGTTTATAACTTTTTTAACCTCTTTAATGGGCTCATCCCTTGGAAAAGTAAAGTTATCTTGCATTAGCCTGAATAAAATAAGTGTACTACATGTATTGCTCCTTAATCAGTTATGTAATAACTGTGACTTTTTATCATAGTTTTTTGTGAGTCATTTTTTAATTGGTTAAGATATACCATTGACTTAATGAACCACATTATACATTTTATTTTGGTTTGACTTTGTGCTTACCAAAAAAACTTAATATATAAACAGTATTTTTCAGAGATCTTAGTAGAGATCTGAGTAGTCTGTGCTAATTTGAAAGTAGCTGAGACTTGGCAAGTGAGCGCCTGACCAACAGGAAATGAAACAAATATGTCCTTTATGGCCAGTTTTTGTTCAGTTTTGAACGGCAGAGAACTCTGCTTGAAAACTCTGAAACAAAACAGGTCAGATTTATGCAACTAGGACTTTTCACCAGGGTCAACTACAAGTAGGTCAAGTACTGTACAAAAGCTAAAGGATCAATTCACTGATCTGACAATTCAGATCAGAACACCTACGGTAACATAATTTTCCTCTTAGCAATATCTTTACTCATGAAAAATTAAGGTACAGTTTGGCATAAAAAAGGTTCAATAACCAGTAAATATTTTAAAGGACTGGGAACAGGGATATAAAAGCTTATAATTAATTTGTAAGATCACAAGCTTTTACAGGTATAGTTACCAAACTAGGAACCCCAAAGTAGTCCATACCTGTTTTCCTCTTTTCCATGCCTTTATTGCCTTTCCAGCAGCTGTGACAACAAGTTCACCATGAGAGGCAATACAGTTTATGTCCTCATTTTGAGTGGTTCCTTAAAGGATACAAGACAATCTATTAAGGTTCTAAGGCTAAAGCAGACATTGCTTTCTGGTTAGTCTACTGAGGTTAGACTGTCCTCTTTTCAAACAACCAATCAGAACTTCTTACAGGTATAACAGTACTGTATTTACATCAATTGACTTCTTAGAGAGCTACCTACCGACAAAGAGTAAATTTAACTTGTCGCTCTAAAACAAAATAAATACTTTTATTTAAAAGCACATATATTGAAAACACAGTTTCATTTGAAGATACTGTACACATGTATATTATATACATGCAAGTATTGTACTTACATGTCTGTTCACAAGATTTTTTTATTATTATAATATTAATATTTCCATATGTTCTAAGGAGCACCAAAGTCACAATTTTTTCAACTGTAGATATGTGTCAGTAAAGCTTATCCCATCTCCAGCATAGATAAACAGTTAACTACAGGTACTGTACCTTACAAATAGATTCAACCTTCTTGCTTTAAGATTTTAGATTCAGCTAAAATGGGTGTTTCAACTATGGTAAAACTTTATAAAGCTTTTTACACTTAATAAAATAAATCTGTAACTCAATAATCAAATCCTATATGTCCTAATTATTTTTAACTTGTAACTAAACCATCACTTTGTATGCTGTTGTTACTTGTACCTTTCTACACTAATCTTACCTTATTACCTTAGTATACTGTACAAGTACTACTGTAATAGTGTAAAACTTACTTACAGGTAGCATATCATACCATATTTACATTAATCAGTTTGCAGTGTAATCGTTCAAGTATTTCAATACAGGTAATCTTGCCCATTGTAATTTTGTCCATTGCAGTTTTTTCCCTTGGATTTTAAATTTGAATTTGAAACTTTGAACTTCACAGCATGTACTGGCATATAAAAGAATAGATGTTCAAGGAATATTCAGCATTTACACTAAGTAACATGAAAATGACATTGAATTTTGCGAAGGAAATTTCATTACAACTCTAGATCCTCTGGGTGGGAGTCAAACCTGCAACCCTGTGAATCAAGTGCAGTGCTCTGCCAACTGAGCTACAAAGACTATTGCCAAGAATTTGGTCATTCTGTATAGCGTATATTCAAAGAATACTTGGAATTTACACTTGGAAGTATGAAACAATATTAAATTTGATAAAGGACACTCAAAATTTACTTCACTAAATCTAATATCATTTGATGTTAAAGTGCACTCTTGCTCCCTAATGGATTAAAAAAAGGAAATCTCTACTCACAGATACCATGGTCTGGTAATTAGTGGGTCTACTGTAATTACATTTTACATCAGTTGACCTTTTTCCTACCATCACTACCTCAGTTTTAACATTTCCATATGAAAAGTGATTTTATTCATCAATTCATTTACTCAGAAAATTAGTTTCTGTTTCCCAAATTGGGCCTTTCTATTATACGTTGGGCTCCGTAATTGTTTCTGTTAGTAGTAATTGTTAGTACAATAATATGGCTCAGCAGCACATATAAGTGAGCATTTCATATACTCTTCTGTACTTCTGCTATGATACCAAGCTCCCACGTGCATGTTGAAACTTACGAAAAAATATTTAGGATCCTTACTGTAAGGTATTATAACTCCCCAGGTGTGCGTGAAAAATTAAATTGATTCATTTTACATGAGAACTGAACTACAGTAGTAAAAGTAATTTCAACTGACATTATAGAGATGAAATGATCTTCCAACTACGGTAGCCACAAAGTGCTCATTGCCAAGTGTTTGTAAAGCGAACGGTACACCGTTTGAAACATAACCAAGGGCTCTGAAAGGAGAAAACAGTTGACTTCCTTCAAATACTACACGAGACGCCATCTTTAAAATTGACCACGTGCACACACGTGTATTATTTAGTTATAAAGTTCTATTCATAATGGCATCGCGGGGGCAGGAACACCATCCGCAACCTCGTTCCTAAGGTCTTGTCGAGACCGGCATTCAGATTAGTAGAAAAACAAGAAAAAGTTTTACCTGCTAAAAAAGAAAAGAGAAAGAAAGCTGGTTCCTCGTTTTATTTTTTTTTCCTCCTGAGAACAGCTTATAAACTTCTCCTTTGTTCAAAACTCTCTTAACAGGCAGTCTCTGAACACCGCCAGCTGATATCCGAGTCGAAAAATTGATTTCCCTTATATTTTTACAATGAACTAGACATCGGTTAGTAATTACATAACCGCCTTTACAAATTTTGATTTTTTTTCTTTCCCCAGGTTTTGTCTCGTCTTTAGACTAGAGCTCTGACGCGTCTTCCACAACCAGAAATAAAGCGCTATTTCACTCTGAATGCAAACGAATTTGTTGCGATAAAAATTTATCAAATGAACCCAGTTTTCCGACCACAGATTACATAAACATTATTACTTTCATTATCTTAACAGATTTTTTGTTTTCCTAACAGTTACATGTAATTTTGAGTTATCTAACAAGACTGAAATACAAACATCACGACAGGTTGCTGCAAATTACAGAACCTTGGGCTTTCGAAGCGAATAATTAAGGAATATGATGACCAGTCGTAAGATATCTGCAAAAAAACTCGTCTGCAAAGCACATCTTCATGCTCCTATCCTGCTAATTTTGCATGTCCGACAGTCACCGACTGCTTCTTTTTGTTACAAACAATCCTTGAAAAAAGAACATTCTTCATCGCTTCCGCTTGTGTTAAATGGAAACTTGCTGAGATCTGCCCTATTTTTAAGAAAGTAGATGTTCTAGATAAAGCAAAGTATAAGCCAGTGTCTATTTTGGTCCTCCTTGACAAGATATTTGAGAAGTATCTAACTCACCAACTCACTGAACACTTCACCACAATTTTGTCGCCTTTCTTGTCAGCGTATCGCAAAGGATATAATTGTGAGGCAGTTTTATTACGTCTGATTGAAGACTGGTAACCATCGCCATGGATTTAACAAAGGCATTTGATTTGATACCACGTAATCTTTTGCTAGCAAAACTTTCCGCTTATGGACTATCAAACGAAAGTTTAACACTTGTGCAGAGCTATCTTCAAGACAGGTATCAGCGAGTTAAAATCGGGGATATTACATCCGATAAAGTTCCTATGACTAGGGGGGTACCGCAAGGTTCAGAGCTGGGGCCATTATTGTTTAATATTTTCCTCAACGACCTCTTTTATTTTATAACATCGTCTAAAGCTATTTCTTTTCTTTTAAAGACAAGATTCCTCTACGTTTAAGATCGCATGTAGTTTATCAGTTTACGTGTCGAAGCTGC
>JBAHVQ010000408.1:3562-14111 GCA_036872915.1 Nanipora kamurai | reverse complement strand
GTCCGATGGCACGCCTGGGCCACGGCTAACTTTTCAAATTATTTTGAATTTCTTTTCAATTTATTTTGTTTTAGTTTGATTTTAAAATTTAAAAAAAAAAAGAAAAAAAGAAAAAATGAAAAAAGAAAAAATAAAAAAAAGAAAAAAAGAAAAAAAAGAAAAGAAGAAGAAAAAAATTTTAACAGACGTAAAATAATTGATGGCATGCCTGGGCCACCATACATGTGACCTTGTAGCGAACTAGACCAATGGCGAAGTAGAATTAGAAAATTAAACGAAACTTACCTGGAAGTTGAAGTTTGATTGAAATTCTAATAGTCATTCGTCAGGAGCGAAGAAGTCACACCCTCCCATTATCAGGCCTATTTTATACGGCTATTGTAATATGATAACTGCCCTACCCATTTATACATTGATCTGAATGACCATTCGCATGCCTTTAAAGACTGCAGCTCGACTTCCCACTCGCTATCTCACGTGACTTATTCGCTTCTGACCAATGACTCGTAGAATTTCAATCAACTTCAACTTCCAGGTAAGTTTCGTTTAATTTTCTAATTTTGGTTTTTATTTCCAGAGGCATCACCATTTTTCTACTTCCCGTTCGTCCTCTTCCGTGCCCGTAATTTCCCCCACCCCCGTATCAGAAATTAACCTGCTTGATACCGCTGTCTGATGGGAAAGAAAAGAAGGTTGACGGCTCAATGTCGAATGTCTTTCGCAACGTAGAATTCAGCACACGGAGTGTTAGTGTTGACTTCGACCGTCCGAATGTGGCCGACATATTGCAGAGACCAATTTACAGGCAATATCACTTTAACTTGTCATTTGTCCCAATAAAATCTAGAAAAAAGTTTGACACGATCTTCGTTCGTGCGTCAGCTCCGGCAAGTACGGCGACAGCAGTTCTTTGACTGTGGAGTGTGGGTAAATCGATATCCCTTGGCCTTTGTAAAGAATCTTATTTGGCATTATGATGTTGAATCAGTCGCTTAAAATTATTGGTCTGACGACGTTATTTTGGTTTTCTGCGACAGTGCTATTGCTTATGTCCCACGATGATTTCACTAGAAACTCCCTAGAAATGCTCAACGCACCTATTGTTCACAATGCGGAGGACCATAAATTCATGCACAATGTGGGAATTAAACCTCTCCAACCCGTTAATCACGACATAAAGTACCCATGGCAGAGGAAAGGAAATACTTCTGGAGGTTCCCAGAAAAATTCAGGTTATCTCTCAAGTTTATCAAAGAAAGTTGGAAAGTTGATAAGAGGAAAGTATCGCATTGTTTACGATATTAGCAAAAGCAAGGAAACAGACCTCAATGCTTTAGGAGCACTTGGCAAAGCTGCATTTCTTACTTCAGAAGAGGATAAAAAGCTGGCAGAACAACGTCTTTCTGACCATTCATTTAACTGGGTTTTAAGTGACAAAATTTCCCTAGACCGGACACTGGATGACTATCGCGCCACAAAGTAAGTATGTACCAAATCAACGACAAGTTCGACAACGTGGTAAAATGCCGACACACAGGTACTGTAGGGAAAAAAGTAGTGTCATTTGGAGACCTTTATTCATTATTTTTTCCATACGTTGAGGTTTACTCTAATGAAGACTCTAAGCTCAAAACCTCGTTATTTAAAGTCCTGTTTTAGCAGTTCACCAACAATAAACTTTTTGTAGTTCAGCGTATCTTCAGAATTCTGATTGGGTAAGCTAATGTATTCACCTACAATACGCTATTCATTTTAGCTGTCAGATGATTCTAACTTTTTAAAGTCTCTTTCTTTTCAAAACAATTCACTTTCCATAATCCATGTGACAGCTGTGACCATTTGAGTTACAAATTTTAGTGGCCAGAATAATAATTAAATGAAAAAAGATAAATGATAAAAGAGCAAATGGCTCTTTTGTTGTAATTAAGATTAGATTCCTTGTTTCATTGAATGTTATTTGGTTTTACCACCTTTCTTGCTCCTTTTATTAAATAGCTGCTATTCATTAGGCTGGAACTAACAAACATAAACAGCTCTTGCACTGACTTAAACAAGGGTACCAGAGATAAACTGAGAAAATGACCTGACATCAAACTACCTCCAGTGAAACAAAGTTTTAAAATTATAAAGATTGGCCTTTACAGTCCTCTTGGTGTATCAAGATTTGTTTATTATTTTCTACTTCACAAGGCATAATGACTTAGGCAACAAGCAAACATTTGTCAAGTTCATTAGCTCAGAAAAACAATTTCTGTGCCCTAGAGGTGAATTGAACCTGGAACCTTCTGATGACCAGTGAGATGGTCTAACAATTGAGCTACCAAAACTCAGATGGTGAGCTAAGGTGCATGGGTTCATCATATGTGCTGCCTAAGGGGAAGCCACAATATGATAATAATGATTGAAATACTAAAACTAGTATTAGTATGTTTAGTATTTTGGTCATTATTATCACATCATGGTTTCTTCTTAGGCAGTACATCAGATGAACCTGCATCTTAGCTCACCATCTGAGTCTGAGTAGCTTAATGTATAGAGCATCTCACCAGTCATCAGAAGGTTATGGGTTTGATTCCTGTCTAGGGCTCAGAAATTTTTTTTCTGTGATAGCAAGCTTGACAAACATTTGCTTGTCATCGATACATACCAAGTGCCCACCTGAACTAAATTTGTGTTTGGCATTTAGCATAACTTGCTATTTTATAAGTCTGCAGTGTATGGTATGTTAAGGGTACTGTATGCACAGGTCTTCTGTGGCTTTATTCTGGCTAACTGTAACACCAAGCAATTTTTCTGATTAGTGGAAGACCTGTGAACTTCTGTTCAAGAATTAATTCCACCTCAACTTACAGCCAAGTCTTCCTGTGATTTTACTCCAGGTAATGCCAGGTGATTTTACTTGCCAGTGGGATACATGTTGACAGGAACAAGTTGATGGGAATAACATTAAACTTAAAGATTTTCATTAACTTCTTATTCCCTTTTATGCACTTTACTATGCAATGACACATTTTGTTGAGTTTCTGAAATATATTACCAAATTTCAGGAAAAACCATTAAACCAATTATTTGTAATTTTACACTGGCTAATACCAGATGATTCAAGCACCTTGCTCAGCTTAGGGTTAAATATTTTTTACCACAACTTCAAAGATCTGTCAAACTGTTATTTTTCATTTTAACCTGGTTAATGCCAGAAAATTTAATTTTCAATGAGAGAAATCTTGACCAGCCTGGTTGTAAGGTAGTTAAAGGGTTAAAATTTCCAAGGAAAACTTTAAAATGCTCTTTGAGCACTGTAAAAACTATAACATACTGTATTTACCACTCAGCAGTTACATTATACTGTACTTCAGCACTGCAAAATAATTTTTAGCAACATGCTAGTCATCTTGAATGGGATAAATCAAATTCCAGCTGTCAAATCCAAATCCTGTTGGTAATACTGTACATTACAAATGTGTCATTACTTGTACAACTTGTTTTACGAAGTAAAAAAACACGTCCTTTTGTTTCCTTATCATCATCACTTTCATTTGTTTTTCTACTACTACTGGTTTTGTCCATTAAGATAGTTTGTTTACAGTACTGTACCATCAGGTCACTTTCTGAACCCTTCCAGAATTGGTTGAAAACTTGCATATTTAAAAATCCTCATGATATACAGCATTTTTGTTTTCTGGTTTTGAGTACACCATTGAATGCTGAACACAAATCTTGTTCAGGTGGGGGCTTGGTGATGTGTGTTCACTTGTGATACTGTATAATGATACATTATAGCTTGGAACATTCAGATGTAGACATGTAGCCTAACAGTGTATTCATACCATGGTTCACCAAGTGGAGCTACAATATACTCTATTAACTTCTATACCTAAATGTCAATTTATGGGGGGAAAATTAATGGCAACTTTATTTGAACGACTTACAAATGTTATGCAATTTACAATCTTAAAGGGAAACTTGCACTGGGTTAGTGGGTTACTGAGTGGGTTAACTTACTGTAGTTGTGAATGCTAATTCCCTTGCAATTAAAAGACTGTGAGGCCATAACAATTGAAAGTTACAACTACAGAAGAAATAGAGATTAGAATAAAAAATCTTTGACTGGTCAAAGTGATCATTGAAAACAAAAAAGCTGAGGTCAGTATTCTAGTATTGTTGGTCTAACCATTGAGCTGCCATTATTTGCAGTGCTGGTTGTGGTACATTATGTGAGAAACAGGTTATAAATATGTACAATGTAATACATTTTGTACAATACAAGACTACAGTTTACTGTAAATTTTAGAATAATTATCAGCATATTATGAAACAGTACAGTAATTTCACAATTATCCTATAGTACTGCCCTAACGATACTCAACCATTCTCAGTCATTCTGTTTGAGGATAATGGTAGCAAGATTCGAGAACTCGATAGCCACTCTATCCTTGCTTGATGCACACTCAATTCTTGAACCTGGAACATTAGCAAGTATTGAGACTTATGGATTCTTGCAACAGACTTTTATGGAAGAGAATTTATGTGAGAAAGCATGTTTATCGGGCTGTTAACACTTGTGGAATAATCAATCCAAGTTGGATAGATCTGAAGGCAATCTAGTGAAGCATGTTCACACTTTTTTGAATTGATTGGACCTCAGTGTGCATCTGAGTGTTAATTCAGATTGCTTTTGACTCAGAGTTTTTTTGAATTGATTCATAAACTCACTGGTGTGAACAACCCCTGTAAAATGTGTTTTAAGTCTTATCTCATTGCACATGTTATTTAATAGAAAAGCTGAGTTAAAATGTGATGCTCTGTCCAGATTTTGATTTCCTGTGCACTAATAAATACTGACATTTGGATTGATACCCGTCAACATTATCATGAGTTCAGAGTAAACTGTCAAACTTGGAAATACCAGCCTGTGGTAGGCCAAATCATCAAAGCAAAGTACACATTAGATACATGCTGTATGGAGCAATTATAAAATACTTGTCCACTTTTCACAAACTTTGTCTTTACCGTGAGTGTTAGTCTTTTGTCTTATGTGCGCAAAGACTGCACCTATGTAAACGATTTCTGGATACTAGATAGTAACCAGGACACACTTGATACTTGAAAACAGAAAAATGTCTCACTCACTTCTTGAAAATTTCCTTGATCCTCAAGAGTTTCAAGTATTTTGACAGATCTCACTTCCTCACTCGAACTCAAAATGCACTCATTACACAAACTTAAGTTTCATTAGGATGACACTGTACTAAAGGAAGTAACCTGCACAGTCTACTGGTAATTGGTTATTTGTATTGAACAGCTTTTAAAAACTATTTAATAGTTTGACACCCTAAAAACAAAATTTAAATTTATATTATATTTTAATTGCAGATGTAAAGCAAAGCATAACAGCTATCCAGAAAAACTGCCAGCCACTAGTGTGATTATTTGTTTCCACAAAGAAAGACTTTCTGTATTATTACGTACAATCCATAGTGTTATAAACAGGACTCCACCTGAGCTCTTGACAGAAATTATTGTTGTGGATGACTTCAGCGAAGATGGTGAGCTTGATGTTAAACGTTTAATTTACAATTCTATTCATTTTTAAGTTGTTATTCTGTTCAGAAACTTTCACTTAATTTCCAAATTGCAAGCAGTTTATGCATGCTCTGGCTTTACAAGTTACAGTATACGTTCTCTGAAAGTGAAAAGAAATTGATAATGTTATTTTGTTTTATATTCAAGTACAGATACATGTACTGTAGATGGATGACCTCATTCTGTATGAATTCTAAAAAGACTTGGTTATTTCAACAAAGAAATAGAACTAAGCTACAGGTCAAGTTGGGAGCTGATTGCAAAATGATATTACTTGGGTTCTTGATAGTTTGAAACATAAAATAGATGCTAAAAAACCTAAAATATAAAATAAAATCAGATAGGACTTAAATGTCATGATGTTGAGTAAACTACTATATGTTTTGAAATATCAAGAACTCACATAACATCATTTTGTGACCAGTTCCCAGGTTCAAATCCCTGCTGTGCCAAGTAGAGTTTTCTCTACTTGTCTGGTATGGTTCATCACTCAGAGTGACATCCAACATTATCACCCTGCCTTTTGTTGAGAAAAACTGGTATGAAAACATCTGTCAATTTACATGTATGATAAATTCAAGATTAAATATGCAGACAACATTTTAATGCTCATCAAGCTTGTATGTAGCCTTGTAAAAGCAATTTCAGAGCCCGAGACAGGACTTGAACCTACAATGTATTGGCTGCAAGCTGTTGGCTGGACCTTCATCTGAGGCTCAAAAAACACTTTCCACATGTCATCTGTAATAACATCTTGATGTTATTACATGCTTATTGATGTTATTATGCGCTAATGTTATTACAAGCTTCCACATGCACACATTTGTGTTTTTGTACATCCAGGTCTTCTCACTATTATTATATTGTGGCTTCTGATTGGAAGTAAATGGCACAAACCAGCACCTTTCAGTACAGTTAGCTCACCATCTGAGTCTTAGCAGCTCAACAGCCAGTGTCTCACCAATCATAGGAAAGTTGCAGGTTGGATTCCTTTCTGGGGCTTCACTCAGTAATCTCTTTACTGGGGACAAAAGTTTCACAAACATTCACATATCATCTGGAATAATGTCAATCTTCCACATGGACACATTTGTGTTTTAAATCATTCAGGTCTTCTCATTATTATCATATTGTGGCCAGCTTCTACATGGGAAGTACATGGAGCAAACCTACACCTTACAGTAGGTCACCGTCTGGTTCATTTTACTGTAGTTTGATGGTTAGAGTGTGTCACTAGTGATAGGAAGTACTGTAGGGCTGTTGATGCTAACCCAAAAAGTAACTAGTTCCACTTCCACTTACTTTGAGTAAAACAGAACTACTGTAGTTTTGTTACTGTACCCTATTTTTCTGAAAAAGTGACAAATTTCAGTTATAAGTTTCTCTCGAAATAAAAGGAACTTACTCTGAAGTTACTAGTTCTTTCTCCGTAGTTACCAACTACAAAAACATCAGTCTGTGTTATTGGAACAAGAGTTACCAAACTAACTTCGCTGAGCATGTGTTTATTACTTGACACTTGGGATGGGTATTTTAATCAGTCGTTCATGAAGGGTTGTGTAAACATAGTCCAGCTGGTTTGAAATCATGGTGAAGAAAAGTAAACAATTTGTTTAATGCGTTGGAGCAATTTTTTTTAAACTGGTAAACTCTTGATCAGAATTTCTGTAAAGAACTTGGATATTTGCAGAATTTTAAAAGGACTGTGTTGCTCGCGATTGAAACTAGTTCCAACCATCCGTTCCTTTCCTAAAAAAGTAACTAGTTACCAAAAAAGTTACCGGAAAAGTAACTTGTAACTGTAACGCGTTACAAAATGAGCGCATTACCAACAGCCCTAATCGGAAGGTTGCTAGTTTAATTCCTATCTGGAGCTCAGAAACTGCTTTTCTGAGGTCACGAGTTTCCCAAACATTCACATGTCATTGATCTGCAATAACACCAAGCTGCCACACGCGGAGATTTGCATTTGACAATCACGATGAAGAAGTGTACAGTATTACTGATCACTCACGTTGCAATGGCTAACCTTTGAAAACCGTATAGCTTCTTTGTATTTCTGATACAGTGGTGATCAGCCATTATATTATGAGAACGGGGTTCACTTCTGCAAGAAATTATCTCAGCCTTCGTAAAACGTTTTCAAATAAAATTTATTACAGTACTTTACTGACCAGTAAGTATCATGCTGAATCTGCTTTTATATCATTGATTAGTCAGTCAATGATGAGGGAACATCGTCAGCAGACTTATTTCTCCAGTCACCAGGAATAACTACAGTAGAGTCTTGCTACGCAATAGCCTGTGTTATATTGTTGGAAAATAATTTACCAATAAACCTAAAATAAAAGGAAAAAAAGAAGAAGAAAGAAAGGCAAAATATTATAGTAATGCAGCAGCATCAGACAGACATTTTATCAGCTGATAAAAGGACTTGGACTTGAAGAAGAAGAGCAGTGCAAGTTATAATAAACTGACTGATTGTATGTTATAGTCAGATGTTTGTAAAAGTTGGCCGTCCAGGTTGGTGTAGTCAGGAGAAAGACTATTGACGGAAGTGACTGATGTTTCGACGGCATTAGCGGCGGTCATCTTCGGAATCAAGTGAAGGGTAAATGTCAGGTTTGCATATATTTGTACCTGATACGAGCGTCAAAAGTGGACGGTCGTATGAGTCATAGAGTTGGGTGGTTGGTTGTGAAAAGTTTGTGCATCAGACGTATGCGCCAACAACTCAGGTTCCACCAACGCTGTGAGGAACTTGGTCTCGTTCCCGGAAGACTTAGAGTTAAATCACCGTTGAACACACAAGAAGATATTCAGATTGTCGAGTCCACCTGCAGTCGACTGATCTGAGCACAAATTTACCACTGCCGCCCCATTGTCGGCTGGCAATGGCTTTTGATCAGTCCTGTTTTGTAGATTATGGGTGAATATTCCTCTTGACTTAATCTTGATGAATATCCATTCAATATTCAAAATATTCAGAATTTTCCCTGGTCCAGAATCCTAGCTGGGCACACATTGTCATTGGCAAAGGAGTGATCTAGTTTTTTAGGTACACCCATCGATAAAAAGGGTAAAACCTTAAGAAAAAGGGGGTAAATGAGGAAAATAAATACGTTATTTACTAAATAGCGTTGGTTACTTCTAGCAAAACATTGCCCATGTATCGTCTACGGTATACTGCTCATTGGCCTATGGTCTTGGTCTATACAGTCAAGACTACGGGTAATAGGGACCTCCCTGTCCAGTAAATAACATACTGTACATGTATTAACTTTGAGTTGAGTGGATTAGGGTCTTTGATTCTGTAGTACAGTTAGTCCATTTTTCAGTGATGATGTTTTCTTATTATTTGTATGCAGTTGCTATTTGTGCAATTGATTCAACCTCTTTTCTGTTAGAAAGACTTACTGGACCTCTTGATGACCATGTTGCAAATATGAAGAAGGTAACAGTACTCAGGAATACAAAACGCGAAGGACTTGTGAGAGCTCGCTTACGGGGAGCTCGTGCCGCCAAAGGAGACGTTCTTACCTTTCTGGACTCACACTGTGAAGCAACTCCAGGATGGGCAGAACCATTATTAGCCCGCATTGCTCAAGACAAAAGAAACGTAGTGTGTCCTTCCATTGAAGTACTTAATGCCGACACATTTGCCTATCAAGCATCACCAAATGCAGAACAAAGAGGAGGGTTTAACTGGGATCTTTTCTTTAAATGGAAAGGCATTCCTCCAGAAGAACAAAAGTTGAGGAGGGATGAATCAGATCCCATTCGGTAAGTACAAATCTTACTAACCGTTGGCAAAATTTTCTGTACCTACTGTATCTTGCAGTATTTTCTATTCCACCGAACGGATCCACAGCTGCATTCTATGCACTCTACGTTAGACATTTTAAAATTGATTTACTGCAATGGTTTCCGAAATGGTTAAACACTTGATTTTGGTGTGGCTATGACAAGCCTGTTGTGGCAATATTCAAAATCGCTGTTTTAATCGCTGTTTTCGTTAGTTCAACATATTTTCAATTAAGTAGCTCATTCAGTTCAATGAATTTTCTTCAGCTCTCATTAATTGAATAACCCATTCAGTTCAATGACATTTATTCTATTCATTCTTTTCCAATTCAGTACAGTAGCTTATTCAATTTAATGGTATCTCTGATCAAGCAACACGTTCAGTTCAGCGAATTATGTTATTCAATTCAATAACTCATTCAGTTTAATGACTCCTTCAATTCAATGGTTTTCATTTAATTCGATGATGTTCTTTACAATTCAATGGTTTCCGATTTAACAAAATGAAAAAGCCTGGGCACTAGCGACCCAGGTAATGTTGTTCTCCATTCTCGTCTCCAGAGCCCTTTTATCATGACCTGGTGAAAGAGGGTCTATTTTAACTCTATTCGTCTACTTGCTGTTTGAATTTCGACTCGAAACTAAGTTTTTTGAAATCTGCATCAAAAATTGAGGCAGAAAATTGTTTCTTTTGCACGTGTGATAGTTGAGCAAGTTTAGCAAGAATTTTTGCAATCCTTTTTCAATTTCCTCGGACCGTAATGAGTTAATCCATTATTATAGCATATCTGATTGGTTATTTGATTGAAGCACAATTCAACTGGCCAGCGCTTCCATTTTGAAGGAAATTTCCTTTTCGAAGGTAATTTTGGCAATATGAAGGAAATGTGAAGGAAATTCAAATTTGACGGAAATTTGAAGGAAATTTGGGAAAAAAATAGGACTTTTGAAGGATTTTTTCAAAATTTTTAAAAGCACGTGTTTTTAAGCACTTTTTCCTTTTACAAATTTAAATATATGAATATTTAAATACATCGGCCGAAGGAGAATGGAGAGTGAGGCAGAAATATCAGAGGCGGAGTATCAGTATGATGATGACGAGTTTGATGATGAAGTTGACGATGCTCATCTGAGCAAACAACCATCCCAATCGAAAGCAACA
>JBAHVQ010000407.1:876197-889640 GCA_036872915.1 Nanipora kamurai | reverse complement strand
CGTTTTCTTTTTGACACGGTATCATACAAAGTTGTGGACGATAAAGCATTTAACTGCCTATAACTAACAGATAGACCCGAGGTTCGCTTCGTTTGCGCACTGCTAGTCGACGCCATTTTGAATAATTTTTCAAATTCACGCGGTCAGCCGCTGTACATTAATTGGCTCAATGTCTTGGATTTCTGGCGATGACAAGATTAATAATGATAATTTTTACCATAGTTAGGTCGCATTTTCTGTAGCTGGTTTAACATTTGGAGAAAGCAGATTATAAATGCTTAGTCGTTTACCGGTCTAGGATTCTACGGTATTAGCTATGAACTGGAATTTTTTCGATCGTTTGTACATAAAGGCTAGATTTTTAGGCTCGAATTTACAAGAGAACATTGAAACTCAGATAAAAAGAAAAACATCCTTCAGTATTGTGTGTACTTCAACCCTATTTAAACAAGGATGTAATGTTTTCTATTTCAAAAATTCGATAACTAAAATCTTTATTTTTCTGTATTAATAATCCCCACTTTTTCACCGGATAACCGGCTGGTTTTTTAATGCGATTCAATTCTGAAAAGGCAAAGTTGGTCAAACAAAGGTGAATAATTTACAAAACAATCACAACTTATACCTTTGTCACTCAGGAACAAGAAACACAAAAGCTGATTTTCATTAAAAAAACTTTTTTGCCTTACTCTTTTAACACTGTTTGGTGCTACACCCGAATATCCGACCTCCGTGTCCGAATTAAAGAAGTCACAAAGTTTCTATAAATCACGGTTTTACGAATCTACGCTGAAAAATGACTGAGAGAAGTGGTTTTTTCACACGCTACTTCGCAACGAACCTTGATCAAAAGTTTAGCGTTGTTTATTGATTTCCTCGGACTTAAAAGATTTGATGTCCGAATAAGTTAAAAAAAAAAACAGCCAAAAAATGTTGTTGAACGTTGGGTCACGGTTCGTTGCGTAGCAAGGTATGTCACTAACGCCCCATAAAAATCACTTTTTTGACTTACACTTTAACGTAAATTATAAAAACCCATTAATTACAAAAACGCGCTTCGGTTTTTTCAAATTCAACTCAAGTTCAAATTTGATCATGAGGATGGTGATAAAAAATAAAGAACACTGTACACTGAACTCGAATGTTTGGGAGATAAACTGAAAACAGTTTAGCCTTCGGGGGACCTACCGAGATGGCAGCCTCCCGCTTGCGGACATTTCATGTGATTCAAAAGCATTGAACGCGGACAGTCCAACTCTATATGGACCAGCGATTGCATTCAGTATTCTTACCCATTACTCGTAATGAATTTCACATAATCTTTATGATAATCTTGTTTAGGGATGAATGTTATGCATGTTCGCCGAGCAAACTGGCGGAAAGCTTTTCGAATCATTTTTCTTCCATTGTTACCTAGGACAACCAAAATCGAATGTATAAATTAATAGTGATAAAAATAGGTAATCACGACCACTCATAATTGAAAATTGAGCCAAAGTTTTACGAGCCCTAAGGCAAGTATAATTTGGCACAATTTTCAAGGTACTGAGTGATGTAAATTCTTAATTGCTCATGTAAGATTATTTGTTTATTTAATATATGAAAAAAAATTTTACTTCAATACAATCAATAAAATAACTATTATTCGTCTGTAGAGTCAAGATTATTCTCCCGGGTTTAATTCATTTACTTTATAAAGTTTTTACATTCACTGGTGTAAATGCCTGAATGGATTAAATAATTAATAATGGATTAAATAAATAATTCTGGAAACAATTCGAAATAGTGAATAGACTAGAGGTATTTCAACTTGATACACTGGTATTTAAATATTTTTCCAAATTATTTTAACATTTTATTCAAAACTGTGGCATTTTTTGCCACCCAACATGGCTGCCATAACTAAAATCTAGTAATGTTATGAAATGTTTTATTTGAGTAGTTTTGCTGGTATGTAATGTAAAAGATAATAAATGAAAAGACCATTTTTTTAGTTTTATTATAATTTGATATTAAAATCCAAGAGAATACTCTATGCAAATAACTCTAATTGAATGTTTGCATAAGTAATAATTTATTCAAAAATTAAAATGCGAAATAAATAAAATTGTGTATTTTTCTATCTTCTTTAAGGTTTTCAGGGTTTCGAGAATCCTTACTAATTTTTTAGATTTCACATTTGTTACGTGTCTATGCAAGGCCTCTATAGATTTATTGGGAAAGAATGATATGAACCAAAATCTCAATAAACGTTACGTTACTTGTTAAAATAGTTCGTTACCGTTCAATAGTTCATGTGTTTTAAATGTTCCAAAAAGACTTGAACAAATCATTCAAAAAATGGTTGTTCAATTCATAACATAGTTCCCAAACAGAGCATGAAGCTAAGTATTATGAATACATGGTGTTTATGTTATCTGGGAGTTTAATATTCAAAAGAAAGTTTTAGTACAACGATATAAAAATGGAGTACTGCTCAAGTAGTGTTGAATGGCGTGTATTGAGCTAGAAAGGTAAAGAGAACTGCCGAAACTTCAAAGTTGTAAAATTTTCGAGCGAAGGACCTTCGTGGGAATGAAACGAGTGAAACGACACTTCACTCTGACGAAGGACCTTCGCCCAAAACGAAAGTTTTACTATTTCACCAGTTCCCCAACCATATTGGGTTTATATACCCTTCAAGACAAAAATATCCTTTGTTTTGAATGTCATGGAATAGCTTATGGGGGTGCTCAAGCAGTTCATGGCGTCTTTAGCAGGTATTCAGACAAACAAGCTACTGGACTGGTTGCTATGCGCCACTGTGGTATGCCGACGTATTACAGAAAGAGTGTGGTTTATTTGACGTTACATTTGTTGGAAAAGCATGGGCAAGCTATTATTGGCGGTGAACCGACCGATTTATTTTGGCCAAAATAAAAAAAAAAGAACCCAGAACAAACAAACAAAAAAGATGATCAAAAATATACGCTAACTGAAAAAAAAGAATCGAATTTTGTGCACAAAGAATTATCAGTTCTTGTTTTCTTCTACCTCGTTGTATTCTAAGCAACTAATAATTTTGATCTGTTGACAAACAATTGTCGTTTGACGAAGTCGATACTCATAATTAGTCGGCCTTACACCAACTGTTTACTGTGCCCCTGAGTCCAGGCAACAATGTTTCAGCAAGGATGGTATAGTGATGTTTAGAAACATGCAATGAATTAACATGCAAAGTGTCAAGTGATTTCGTCCAATAATCTCTAAGATCGAAATTGCGCATGCTCCTCAAGCTTGTCAACTCAGAAAATTTATATGAGCCCCCAATGGGAGTCGAACCCGTAACCTTCTGATCGCTGGTGAGATGCTCTAACCATTGAGCTACGTGAACTCAGATGAAACAGCGAAAGACCGTCGATCAGAGGGTTACGGGTTCGATTCCTGTTAGGGGCTCAGATAAATATTCTGAGTTAACACGCTTGAGGAGATGGGCAACTTCGATTTATGTACACCAAACTACCACATGTCACACAACATCGGCCAATGCAGATAATCTCAAAGATATACATAACTTCCAATTATTCAACATGTTCAAATCATATCAGACAAATCTCAATATTTTAAGAGAACATTGCGACTTCAACGAGCTGTGGAAACTGTTTTCTATCACGTCAACAATTTTGTTCTAGAAAACACCCTTAATTTTCGTTTCATTAGCATTTTAAGTGCACGTTTATTGGTAAATTGACTATTTCAACATAACTGTCTCCGGGAGCTCTTTAATGATATCAATTTAAATTTTAACGTAAAAAGAAATGATTGCATTCAACGATAATCGTTGAAGGACAAGAAGAGCTCGATACCGAATTGGGCAACTCTAAACTAGGTTATGAATAGATTATTACTTGATTCGTACATTGATAGCTATCCTTCGATAGATCTGTTGGATTACCATAGCTCATTATCGCCTTGATTAAAATATTTTCCATCATTATACGTCATCAAGCCTGAAGTTCAGGCCATTGAAATTATTGTTCAGTTTTCTAAACACTACAACCCGTCAAAGGAAACAAACAGTGACTTCAATTACACGGATCATGTCGCAGAAACGTTACTCTTTCTAATTTTCCTTCATAGAACTTACACCGTCGGAGAAATAATAAAAAACTGTATCGTTTTTCTCCGGGTTAACGCTTAAAGGTAGACTTGTGCAGTACATTCTTTGATCTTCATTCTTGTATTTAAATTGACAGATTGAGATATATAAAACTATATAGTATTCCACCGAAACCTTCCGAAAGACACAATTGATTGTAAGTTAGATACGTACATGGTAGCAGTTGTTACATGGCGCTATAGCCTTGCGTATTATTGTCAGAGATTGAAAATCGCAACGAATAGACTAATGGTCAATAGTATAAGTGGATGATTTAGATCCGCTATGATGGATTCGACTTAAACTTGCGTTGAACTTTGCCATTGTAGGCACACGAACAAATTAGAACAAACACTTGCATGACCTAGTTATGCACAATGTTGTCTTTATGACTTCAATCAGTACTCTACCACCCAAAGTCGAAGGCTGGACTCTTTTCACGTATAAAGATTATTTGCAAATCTTCGTACGTATACTCAATTTCGAAAAATACAGTAATTCATGATAACGTTGCTACATCAATTCAATCTACGTCCCACGGACATGGGACAATCTATGTTCTATGTCGTTGCTACCAGCAGACAGTGTGTGTCCTACACACTGCTGTTCCCGAAATTAACCATATGGTGTATGGTCATTGTCGATTACAACCAACCAACCTAGTGTGTGTTTATCAAGCGAACAGATCCACTCATCTAATCAATATACTATTGACGTCGAAGTGTCGCTAACTCTTTTGATTTATCCATTCTAGTCGACTCGTCGATGTTGAACCATGAATAATTATTTGTGTCTTATCGCACCAACTTAATTAACCATCTAGTCTTTGAAGTACACATCAAAAGTATATACGTTTCTGTACTTAGAATTACGTTGGGAAAGCCCTATCATCGACAATAGCCAATAAAAAGGCATGGTAGCAATGTGGATCTTATCCATAGAGGAGTAATGAAATTTTACAATACTCATTGGCATTTTAGTATCCTCCAGGAAACATTTTGAACTTAGAACCTCTTAGATCCTTGTTTTCTCTATACAGTCTAACAAAAATAGATTCAAAGTTATACCCTCCTTTGCGTTCGAATGTGATCTCAAGAATTTTTACCAGCCCTCGCACACACCTCAGCAGATGACTTACTTCAGCCAATGGTTACTTCGTTGAAGTATCTTCTTAATAGTATATGATAGTAAATAATAGTATAACAGTATCCTGATATATGGTTCGAAGATTTAGCAAAGTGTGTTGGACGTGTACTGTTGTTTTCTTCCTCCGAATAGATTTTGCAGTGTTTTTTAGTATTTATAAAATGAACACGCCATCTGTCAAGTCTGTTAAGTACAAGATCGATCATCGTAAAATTTGTGATGAGGAATCATACTGAGAAGTTGACGTCTCAATCAAAGTGTGGAAATCCATTGTATAGCAACAAAGAGCTACACGGTTAGGTACTTTTGTATACCTTATCCGAACTAGAAGTATTAAAGTTTGACAGTTTATATACTTACCCATATCCTCTGAAATAACGTAAGGGATGACGGCACCATCCCACACTCTGATTTTATTCCGAACGGCTTCTCTTCTGCGTCGGGAATTCTTTTTTTGATAATTGACAACAGCAAACGCTGTAGTTTCATCCAAAACTATATCACCCTCAATAAGCTCTGCAGACAAATAAGCCAGAACAAAAGGTACATTGGAAACGAATCTTAATGGTCCAATTACATGAAATCGCTATAGGTCAATGCTGCCTTAAAATAGATCAAGTGGGTATTAAACTAGATCAGACCAAGGTGTTAATCATAACCTTGGTGTGCCAGAGGTTAGTTTTTTTTTGTGTTAGACCTAATGAGAGATTTGTTCATTCCAGCTGAGAGAATGATCTAGCACTGCTGCGAATCTCACAGCAAATAGAAAAGGACATACTTACGTCATAATTCTTCCGTGAATAGTCACTTTCTTTTAACTATGGTTCCCTTTTCACCATTAACAGTTAGAATTATAGAAAATAATCAGCAGTGCTAACAGAGCCTTTGAATAAAAACTGAGAAAGTGCGACCTGCACATTTATAAAATAAAAATTTTCAAATAATAGATTGAACAAATACATCTTTTCTGTTTTTGGCACATGCCGCATGTAACTCGATGCTATCTTACGTATCATAAACTATTTATCAGTTTTGTTATTAATCAAATAACTATCGCTAACTTTTTGAAGTAGATCGTCACTTTGATTCACATATGTCGCCTTAAATCGGCAATACTCTGTACTATTGATGAACACATTGCATGCCATAATGCCGCAATAAACCTCTGGAAATCAAACCGCAAAACAACCTTAATTTTGATCTGTAATAGAAACATCATGATGTGAAAGTAATATGTATGTTATGTATGAAGTAAAATCAAATTTGATTGAGAAACTGTTAACGGCTGGAACTTACTTCAATATCTCAGTCTGCTTTTTTAAATATTTTTTGTCGAAATTTTCAATATCCATCAATTAAAAGGCACTCTGTATCAGTGCAATAGGTTTAATTTTTTTTTTCTAATGAGAAATGTTTTCTGTTTCCATGCAAACTGGGGTCACATAGAGGAATAGACAAGAGTCGAACTTGTAATCAACTTAAGTTAACGATTTGTTTAACAGAGGTGAGCTCTATAGTCATTAATTAGGCTATATTAGGCAGCATTGGTTTCTCACCTGGTACTGAAGTAGTTTTGCCGCTTACATAATGGTTCTGAATACAACACACCAGCAACCCAGCTAGAATAGAACCGACTTGCAGGAGATCTAGTGGCTTGATAAACTGCATGATAAGAAGTGCGAGCTACTCTTGAATTTTCCGATTATCGCCTCAAATATCTGTTCTCGGACTCGTAGTCTGCATGAAATTGCTGTAGAACGAAATTGTGCAAAGGAGGCTTCACAATTCTGGGTTTTGTTCTTTCACCGGAGCTCAGAGGAAGCTTAGCTCAATACGACAGGTCAAACTCTTTTGAAATGCTAATTAAAACAATTAATATAGTAGAAATCAATGTACGCATAATAATGAGCGTAGTGATGACATACATGCATATTGGCAGAACTGACAAAAATAACGATGAATTTCTCTTATAACTTAATCTCTCGGCCTACCATTAATTAACCTTCCAAATGGCCTGAAGGATTCGGAAAATTAAAAAGGAAAAGTAGTGAAACATTTCAAACCTTCATGTTCCAGAATGACCAAATAAATTAATAACCAGAAGAACCGCGGTTCTGTCAAAAACAATAAACATTATCTAATCCTGAACCGCTTTCACTCTGATGAAAATCTGTAGCACCGGAAAGGAAGATTAAGTTTCGGCGCAAAAAAATCGAAAATGAGCTTTTCAACCATCAACCGGAGCAAGTATCCAAAATGTTTAAAATAGTTAACAAATCAAAGGTAAAGTACAGGGTGAAGAATTTTTACTTGAGAACACAGACGATTGCAATGACATGATTCTTAATAGAAATGAATTCCAAAATAGAATTCATAACATGTCTACACCGGAAACTTAAATTTCCGTTGTTCCTTGCTATTCGTACATTCATGATTCTTTTGATGCATATCCTGCTTAAAACAAGATGATAAGACCCGCTATTGATAAGCTACCTTTAAATGTGTAGGACATTTTAGTGTATCTTTTAAGGTACATTTCTTTGTAACTATTCAGTAAAATGAAACAACAAGCCGGAAGTGATTATTAGAAGGCAACTTAGGGGTCAACGTGTATTTACGTTTTGCGATTACTAGTGCATCCAAATGACTGTGTGAAAACGAATTTACAGCCGACCAACCGCAGTCAAACTTATCTAGAGACGGCCGGTAACTATACAGGAGAGCAAAGTCAGATTGCTTAATGAAAAGTTCATTTTCTTTCTTCCAACCGCGTTTATTGAAGGCGACACCTTGGGTGGTGTTGAAAATTAAACCCAACTGTCCGCAGAAGATTCATATTTACGGCAATAATCAGTCCTTGTTGTCATTCAACATGACTGAGCGCATTACATCGTACACGTACAAAATGCAAAATTTAAATATTGAACGTTAAAATTCGTTTAAAACACTCATGTATGGATCCATCTGAACTGTGTCAGCGCGCTGTCCTTCTGGTCGTAAAAGTAATGCAGTAGGTGATCCTTCTAATAAAACACACAGCACTCTGTGGACATTGACAGGGTCTGACGCCTCTCCGCATGGTACGTTGATGAAGCATGGAATGCTTTCATCACAGTCTTCTACGATGTGCCTTAAACAGTAATGGCACGCGACTGTGAAAGACAATATTTTTCTTACCAGAAGGAAAAAACTAGAAAATAGCCGCCCAACACCTCAACTCCCAGGGTTATAAACACCAGCTCATCATTGAACAGCTCATCATGAAACATTGAATTACCCGAGTACCAGCACACGATAGAACTACTTAATATATACCGTCATTAGCGAGCAAAATCTACGCCAAAATAGTTATTGACAGCTACAGATTATTTTGAAATTATCTTTTAATCATCTATTGAGCTATTCATTGCCGTGGTTGGAATGCACACCGCACATTAACTTGCATTTGTTAGTCTGCACTGAATTTCTTAATGAATGGTTTGAAACATTGAAGATCTTTGACAAAGAAAGTCTGTAAGTTTTTTATTCTTCCCTGAGAAAAAAAGACGTCAATGCATAAGATTCGGCCAACAGTTAATCTGAAGCTGTGCATGCGGCGACTAAAACAGCATCCATGCTATGCACAGTTACGAAATCGCGACATACTTACTAGACTCTTATCATGAGATTTCTTTATTTACCTTTTCATTGAAATTTTTTCTTTATGTGCATGTGGTTCCTAATTCTCGACACAAAAATTAAACCACATCCATGTCTGATGTCGAATGTAAACCAGGTTTATAACACGAGGAAGGTATTAACACTTTGCCCGACATGCCTCAAAATAATGAACATTTGAGAATATCGCTCACCATCTCAGTTCATGTCACTCAGTGACCAAGATCATTTGAAAATTACGTCTTTGATCCTTGTCAGATTTTGTAATAGGTTGCTTGAGTTCATAATTTTATGAATATCCACGATTGTCCGTTAACATTAAACTACAATATTCACCAACCAAACCTCACTTTCAACAAAAATTAAGTACTAGCTCTTCTTACTTTTACAAGCTGTAATTTTGTTATCTCACTTCATATTTGCCTAAACGAATACATGCCAATAACAGATTCGTTTTATGTATCCCTCGGATTCCATTACATGACACCTATCTAGACTGTGCATACAATAGATATTTTAATATAGGAGAGAAAAAAAAGGGATTTAACATCTACTGCTTCTTCATAATTGAAAATTGGCGAGAAACCTGTCCTTTCAAAGTTTACACTCAGCCAAAATTGTTACCAAATCTAACGAATTGAGTTTTTGCTCTATATTCCAAACTATATATCAACTATCTTGTTCCTGTACTACCAATATATGGGAAAAATTGACATGTCAAAATACCATCATCTAAGAACCAAAACCTGAAAAAATCCACCCAAGCTACAATAGCAAGTTTTATTATGAGACCTAATCATGACAAACAGCAGGACCCTGCATAAATCGTCGCGACTTATTGGCATCGAATCTGGTCGGTTGATAATTTTAGTGGGTGGATATGTGAACGACTACAGTGATCTTGCGTTGATAATTTTAGTGGGTGGATATGTGAACGACTGCAGTGATCTTGCGTGTAATACGCAACAAGTACAAAAAGTACGTTCATAAATTTTAAAATCGGTACAAAACATGATTATTGCAAACGTTCAAGCTTTCAAAGAAAGATTGTTTCAAAGCTGTGGTGAGAAACCTCAGGAGATCTTACCCAACAGAGTTTGTATAGACATCCGTTCTCACACCCATGCTGGATCAGAGCGAATAGAAATGCTGTAATACTCGATACTGCATGATAATTTCCAATCAAACTAAATCTACTTAGTTTCAGGCAGAAAGAAAACCTTGCTTCCCTCAAAACCGAAAATTAATTGTATAATGTTCCAGAAATTTCAGGTTAAATTTCAATCTTTTGAAGTTTTGCATTGTGATAATTTGATAACTATGTTAAGCTTGTGGAACACCACGTTTTATTTTATCGCTAAGCTTTCGACCTGTTGACTCAGGACTTCATCAAAGCAAACGTCTAGCTAGAATTTTTGTTCATACACTAGGGTTACTGAAAGTTGGGCTCACACACTGGGATTCCAAGGAAAATGTGTGAGTTGCAGTATTACTATTAGATACCAAACTAACACACCAGGTTTATCCTCAATAAATATTTCATAAATTGGATATAGGTGCAAACCCTCTGATCATCGATACTTACTTCATTCAACCTATTCCTGATTTTATGGACCAGTTCTACTCGTGCTCAGCTCTCTTACAGATCCTGATAAAATTGGATGCTGTAATTTGGACGTTTTTCGGCCTTTTGCTCTCTTATTAAAATCTGAAATTTCACTTCATGAACTACAATGCACTTAGTAATAAGCAGATCTCATCTGAAAGACTAATGAATCAGTGTTCGTGCATTGATAGGCGAATCCAGAATAACTTTTTTAGCCAAATTATTAAAAACTAATCAACAATCTTCATTTATAATTCACAGTCTGTTTCCCCAGTCTTAATTAGGTCAAGGTCCAGTCTTAATTAGGTCAAGGTCCTGGTTGGTGACGGGCTATATATCAACTATTCCGTATTTTTCGCTGCATTTCTACAGGGATTTCATTACGCACACGTGCACTAGTACGTCATCCGACATGAGTCAACTGGCATTTTCTAGAAAGCTCGTGGATGCAGTTATATTGTATTTAAATTGAGAGCACGGGGTTTAAAAGAGGGAAATTGCCATTATAACTTGTACTGGAAAGCGGTGGCTTTGAAACGTGAACGTGGGAATCATGTCAAAGCTCAGAATTCTTTAATTTTGACGCCTTCGTAACACTCCTACGCACTTTAAGTACTAGACCACGAACTTCGTTTTTGAAGGTTCTCGTAGAAGCTGAAAGAGGTTACCTGCTGAACCATTATGTTACAGAAGATACATTTATTAAATATTCATGCCAGATTCCATTAGCATTAACATGCAAAGGCTCTATGCTGGTACAAAGATGAATGTAAATAGGAACTTAGCTTCGATTTGTCATTTTTGAAAATTTTATTTAAATGTGCAACAGTACTTCTGTTAAGTATTTTCCAGCTGTTTTAATAAGTTCCACCCAATCAAGCCAAAACATGCACTCCGGTTCCTTCTGTTTCTTATCACCTGTTTTTGTTTGTTTTTATAACTGTTTTGAATAATAGATAACTCCTTAAATGTGGAGATAGCGTGGTTAAAAAGTTATGATCACAACTTGTGTTATTATCTTAGCTGAATACATATTACATTCACCTTTTATCAATGAAATTATGGTTTAAAAGTGATACCAGTAACGACTTCTTTTATTTAAATCTATAGGAGAGAGTAACTATACATTCAACTAGACCTACCGAGATTTACTTTATTTAGCCTCTTCCTTCAATTCCCCCCGCTACTTGAGAAGTAAAATAAAGCGGAAAAATCCATTAAGTTTCCCACCTTAACTATATGGCCCCGTGTACATGAGGCCGGCACTACATCATACCGCAATGAGAATGGAAATTGTTGAAATGTTTGCAAGAAACCGGTACAAAATCCTTCACAAGCTCATGTAAACATTTTACACTGCTACAACACCATAAGTACGTATGAACAAGTGAGACATGCGTTTTGGTCACTCACTGACTGGTCTGAAAATAATTTGCATTTACCTAGGGAAAATCTCTTACCGGTCCACGTTCATTCCGGTCTGAATGTAGTCGTCTCGGTTCAACTACTTGACTTCTGACCGGTCTGAGCACTTTTTCATCCCGGTCTCGTGTAAATGTCTATCAACGATAACGCTGTTACCGAAACGAAATCGTTCCAGTATGACTTCGTTCCCCGCTCATGTAAACAGGGCTTATGGGCATACATTCAATTTTCATTTGTTTGTAAAAGTTTTATCACCCTTAAGATATATAGATATATAGGATAGATAACCTTAAGATATGCGTTTGACTCCTTTTCGCTTCTAATGTTACACCATTTAACACTCAAGAAAGATAAAAAGTGACTCCTTCAAATTAAGCTGGGCGATGTGGTTTCTGGCAGCCTATTGTTAGCGACAGATCAACTGATGGAAATCGATATATAACGCATACGTGTATCTAGCATGCTGTAGCAGACGTTTCTTTCACTCTCGTGGACTCGGGGGAAAAATTTCCTGGTACCCGCCGGTGAAAAGTACTACTACTACATCAGACGAACTTGTGCCAGTCACCTGATTAATATCTTACTGAAAAAATACTGTAGAAAAACTGCAACCCTCACATTTACGGTTAACATATCACACGACTGCAGGAAGAATGGGAATTGGAGAAAATGACCAAAACCTTATTGAAAGTAATTTTTCATTCAAGCCATCTAACAGTTTCATTGAAATTTGAAATACAAACGATTAAATATTAATGAAGTATAATTATATTTGCAATTAATGAGGTTAACCTGTATATCTGTTCGTAAAAATAGATATCTCACTTACCGTAAAAATTTAAGTAAAATATAAAATACGGGTTGAAAGTTTCACTCACACGTCCTTTAGATTTATCATCTGAAGGTAATTTGTTTCAAAACTAATTACCGAAACAAGAAACATTTCGAATTAGCTCTTGGTTAAGGAAGCTTCAATGAAGAAGAGTTACTACAAAGATTGTATTGGGTTTTTGGGTGAACTGAAATTCATCTTTTATACACCAAAGTATTTGACCTGACTTTATAACATTGTCTATGTCATCGTCGCGACAAACTGTTGAGTGTCCTTTATAGTTTTATCAATATAAAACTAATATTGTAGCTTTATATCACATTCAAAAACCCATTTGTATTCGAAAGCTATCTAATCCAATTGCGTGCACGTATTTGATCATGTGCAAAGGCTTTTATACGTGATAAAATTGTAAACCCCGTTAGCACTGATGAAGCTTTGTTATCTTAAAAAGCATGGAGACAGATTTGAATTCAGTCTCAGGGGAATACAGGACAAATGATTAACACAATAAGTAGGCAACTTAAAATTCTGAATTGTATTGAATTGAATTGCTAATTAAGAACAAGAAATTTTATATAAAATTTTCATGAAGCTTGTTTACTTGCAGATAGATAAAGCAATAACACAAGAAATGAA